>JAJIBD010001474.1:0-90998 GCA_021461705.1 Cryptotis parvus | reverse complement strand
GGCCAAACATGGACCAGGAGGACTTGTCAGTGGTTGAAATCTATAACAAGTGTGTGGAAGTCTAAGGTTAGGTAGGATAAAAAGGGACTAGTGTGCTAATAACTGCTGGAAATGGTAATGCTAGACTAGAACTTGATCATTTAAAGTAGGCGAAGGTATATGCATGATTACCACTAAATGTATGTATTGCAAACCACAATGTGTAGAGAAGGGAAAGAGAGAGACAGAGAAAGGCAGACAGAGAAACAAAGGACAAGTGGCTGCTATAGAGGCAGTATGGGGGATGTGGGGGGGGCGGATCTGGAGACATTGGTGGTGGGAAATGTGCACTGGTGGAGGGATGAGTGCTGGAACACTGTATGACTGAAACCCAATCATGAACAGCTTTGTAACTGTATATCATGATGGTATAATATAATTTAAAAAATAAATAGGTGGGGCCGAGAGATAGCCCAGCGGGTAGGGCGTTTGCCTTGCACGCAGCCGGCTAATGCCGGCTTGGGTTCGATCCCCGGCATCCCATATGGTCCCCTGAGCACCGCCAGGAGTTATTCCTGAGTGCAGAGCCAGGAGAAACCCCTGAGCATTGCCGGGTGTGACCCAAAAAAAGCAAAAAAAAAAGGTGATTAAATTCTTCAGTAAAATTTAAATATTTATGATAAGGCTGTTGAAATTTTAACTTGATCACAAGCATAAATACTCTAAACCAATAAATATTGCCTTCATCACATGAAAGGAAACAAGACAAGAAAATATAGATTATAGAGTTAAAAATATTAATCTTAAAAGCATGGGTCAGAGGCGATAGCCCAGTGGGTAGGGCGTTTGCCTTGCAAGCGGCCGGCCTATGCCGGCCCGGGTTCGGGTCCCCGGCATCCCATATGGTCCCCTGAGCAATGCCAGGAGTAATTCCTGAGTGCAGAGCCAGGAATAACCCCTGAGCGTCACCGGTGTGACCCAAAAAAGCAAAAGCAAAAAAAAAGCAAATGTCACAAGTGAAAGAAATAAAACGTAAAATATCTAGGAAATAAATATAAGTGGTAGTAGCTAATTTTCTTAAAAACATTTTATTATACCACTGATAGATATACAATAACAAGATGCTGATGTTTGAATTTTGGTTCTACAGTGCTCCAACACACATCCCTCCACGCCTGCCCATCTGTCATCACCAATGTCTCCACCTCCATCCCCTTTCCAGGTTCTTTATCTCCTTTCTCTTTCTCTCTCTCTCTCTCTCTCTCTCTCTCTCTCTCTCTCTCTCTTCCCTCATTTTCCTTTCTTACACAATGTAGATTCTAATATGTTCTAGAACATGATTGGTCCCACTAGTTTTGATGTACTGGGTCTGGACCACAAAAATGCGGCTATTATGGTGAGCGAGTCTCATCAGACTGCGTCTGAGGCCCTACAGAGGTGATGGGCCTACTCCCAAAATCCATCTTGACTCTGGGATCCTCATGGTTAGCTGAGCTAGTAAATTTTCCTATAGATAAGCAAAAGTCAAATTATATGCTATGAGAAAGGCATCTAAATTAAAACAAATCAAAACTATGAGAACTGAAATACACTAAGGAATATCATTTAAAATATAGGGTCATGATATTTTCAGAAAAGTCAAACTTAAAGAATAAAGCATTAAAAGGATGAGTAATATTTTAATCCTCCTAAAATATTCTAGTGAGTGCATTCATACAACACATTACACAACTACTGTCTGGTTAGCTGCATATACATTTATGCACTGAATAAATATGACAACAAAATTTACAAAACACATGACAAATTTACAAGATTTACAAATCAGTAAAAATGCCTAGCAATAGCTGTGAAGATTTAAAATGATGGGTCTGAGAGGATAGTCATAAGGCAAGTACATGTATGTCTAAGTTGTGTAACACTCAAATTTGGCTCGACATGTTCCTGAGTAGTGCTAACTGAGTCCTGGTGGCCCCTCAGCATAGCTAGACCCAGCGTTCACCCTATTGCTGGGGTCTGTCAGAGAATTGTGCAATTTCAGGAAACAAAGCTAAAAATAGTTGGAAGGAGCCCTAAGCACTGCTGGCACAGTTCCTTCTTAAAAAGACTTAATAGGGGTCAGTAAGAAAGAGTACTGGGACTAGGAATCTTGCCTTTATGCAACCAACCTGAGTTGGAGTCCCAGCATCACATATGATTGATTTCTCAAGCTCACTAGGAGCCCAGAACCAGAGTAAGCCCTGAACATTTGCTGTGAGTAGCCCAATAAACAAACAAAAAAAAAATTAGTAGTATTTGATATGCCAAAAGCAGTAAAAATAATGGACCTCATTCCCAACGAATGGAGATGTTACTGGTGCCCACTGGAGCGAATCAATGAACAACAGAAGACAAATGACAAGTATTGTTAAATTTGTTCTCTTAGATGCCTATGCTCAAACTCGAAAAGTGAAGAATTGACTTAAAATTAACTCAAAAGCTTCAACTGTTTTCCAAGAAAAAATCATTAAAATGTTTTAAAAAATATATATTACACACCATGATTACAATACTATTATTAATAAAATTTTAAGCATGCAATATATATTTCCTATTATTTAATAATCAGACCAGATATTCATACTACAACAATCAGACACAAAGAGACTTGGACAAGTGATGATATATTTGTCTTCATTTCATATAGATAGATAGATAGATAGATAGATAGATAGATAGATAGATAGATAGATAGATAGATAGATAGATAGATAGATAGATAGATAGATAGATAGATAGATAGATAGATAAATAGATAGATAGATAGACAGACACATAGATAGATAGATAGATGATAGATAGATAGATAGATGATAGATAGATAGATAGATAGATGATAGACAGACAGACAGATAGATAGATAGAGAAAGAGTTATATATGTGTGTGAATTCCAATTCATAAATCTATGCCTATTATGTTTCTTTAAATTTCAGTCAACTTAAATTTAAATTTAAAAATTTAAGTTTTTAAAATTCAGTCATATTTCAATAAAGCTGTGGAAGACGATAGAAAGTAATTCCTTCCTAGTAAGAATATTCAGTAGTTAGATAACAAAAATTCATAACAAAATGCAGAGGGTTGGAGAGATGCAACAGGGAACAGGACCTGAGCCTGAAGGGCTGAAGAGATAATACATTAGGGAGGGTGCTAGCTTTGCATACTGCACACCGCAGGTTGATCCTTGATACCACATATGGTCACAGGAGGCAGCCAGGAGTTATAGCTAAGTACAGAGACAAGAGTAAAACTAGAGCACCACCATGTGTGGCACAAAACAAACAAACAAACAAGTCTGAATCTGTTGTGGGTACTATATGGTCTCAGAGTACTGCTGCATGAAGTTCTGAGGCTCCTTAGTCCCTAAGTATGTTTGTGAAGGTTCCTGAACACAGCTAGAGGGAGGTAGGGGGAAACACCTAGCTAATTCCAGATTCTACATCTTTAGGATCTTACTGGATCAGAGCTGAGAATTTCTAGAAGGGGCCTGTGGGTTCCTTAAAATTACTTAGGTGCACCTAAAACATAAGCAGAAACAAGCAAAGCAAAAAAATTTGTTACACATGGGAAGAATGATAATGAAATTGCATTAGCTTAGGAAATATAATTGACCGAACACACATATTGCTTGCATTTGGAGAATATATTTTAATTAAAGAAGTTTTTGACTTTAAATTTTAAGACTTTTGTCACAGAGACATTAAAATTTCCTTACTTCATTTTTTTTCTCATGTACCATTTGAATGCAATATAGCATCAGTCTCAGGCATAAACATTTAAATAGGTGTCTAGCCACTACCTAATTCTTTTGTCTCAGAACATTTTGGTACTATTTAAATTCATCTTTTTTTATTTCCCTTTTGGGTTAAGAATAATTATATGAGATGATGTGAATTCCATAATGAATACTAAAACTAATTGACGTCAAGAGCTATCAAGAAAGTAGCTATACTTTTTATCTGAAACTGTTTATCATCATTAACGGTTAGGGTCTGTCTTTTCTCTTTCTTTAGTCTGCTTTTCATTCCTGTGAATTTTACTAACTCAATGACAACTGGCAGGCTCAGAATTACTTTGATTTATAATTATGATATGTAATGTTTCCCTACACTAACAAACAGTATCAAGTATCCTAAGAGAAATATACTCGGTCCTAGGATGTTACCTATAATTTGCTGTCTTGCTGCCCTTAGGTTGAAGAAGCTGAAAAATAACTTCAAGTAGTCAGATGCTTTGTGAGAATAAAATAACACAAATTTTTCAACATATAGCTGCTTAAATGATGTCCCTAAATGTACAACTTGTCCTGGACACCATCATTAACTCTCTTTAAATCTGTCTTTCAAAACTGATATTTTCTGGGTACTTGCTTGAAAGCATGCTAAGACTATGAAATGTGTAAAATCTAAGTACATTCCTTAAATATTCCACTACCCTAGAACTCTGGATCATAGTTCACTGCTAGTTCATAGAGATTTTCTGCCTGTTCACAGAAACAATTATTGCTCTTAAAACTGACAATGAAATTCAATCAGCCTTGGGTCATAGACAAGATGTTTGTATGTAGGTGTAAATGGTTAAAAAAACACTGTGTTGCAGTACACTGTTGCCCAGAGTCTCTGCATCTTGCCTAGATTTGCCTCCTTCAGGCCACCTTGTAGATAG
Source organism: Cryptotis parvus (assembly GCA_021461705.1). Taxonomy (NCBI): domain Eukaryota; kingdom Metazoa; phylum Chordata; class Mammalia; order Eulipotyphla; family Soricidae; genus Cryptotis; species Cryptotis parvus. Next base: position 86,317 of record JAJIBD010001474.1, on the reverse strand, counting down.
GGCGGAAAATAGTTTGATATGTGGCAGCATGTCTTACCACATAGTCTATGTTGGCTGGTATAAATATTATTTCTCATGCTGCCACAATCATCATGGGACTAGCTAGATCTTACATGTCATGGCCACGTTGACATGTATATTGACATGGCCACGTTGGACCTCTAAGTATTTAGACCAGAAAGAAATACTGTTTGCCTCCATGCAAGCACGTGTGTCTCTCTAATAAGTCTAAAGACTAGTATACAGAACAGCTGTAAAGACGAGAAGCTTATGAAGGCTTGGAGAAATATATACCTGGCTGTAGAATATCCATTGGTAAATATACATGCACTTCCCCTCATGTTAACCTGCAGGGGCACTTGCAAGGCAGGTCTTGTCTGGGCAGCATTATCATTTCAATGGAACTAGGTGAGATCCAGGGAGAAGTTACCAGAGAGGAACTGATCCCAACTGCTTCCTGTTGGTGTGGGCAGTCTGAACTGAAAAGCTATACAAGCTATAACCTGCTCTCTTCTATGAGTTTTCTCTTTTCTCTTTTGCCTTTTCACATTCTCCCCTCTGTTCTCTTTCCTTTGGGACTTTAACATGTGGTAGCGGCCATATTGGCCTAGGATTCTAAACTTACATGTAGCCCGGGCCCAGCCAGGAACCTAAACATTGGGGTTTTTCCTGTTATTGGATTATACCAGAACCTGTGAGAGCAAAGCCTTTTGAAACTTTGCTGGATTCTCACATCTTTCTCCATCAGCCAGCTGCTGATGCCCCAGGGCCGAAGGGGATCTCTGACCCTGCTCCCAGGTTTTGTCAGGGCACCCCGTGTACCCTGACACCACTGCTCTAGAGAGAAGCAGTATTTTATCAAATAAAAAATTCAGCTGAAATCAAGTGTTAGATAAGTCCTGTCAATTTAGTAAATCTTCCAGGAATACTGTGGGGAGAAAAATATAGACAGTTTCTTTTTGCTGAGAATGCCAGAAAAGTTACACGTTGAATTTCTCTACTAATTAATTGTTCCATTGTTAAAAATAGCATAAAAACTTCATTTACATCACTGGGTTGAGACCATAGGGAAATTAACTTTAGTAGATATCATGAAAATCACAATACTCTGAAGACAGATTTCTTAAAATAGTTAGGAATCCCCTACTCAGATTTTCTGGGCTGAAGTTTCACAGTGGATTTATTATGTGGTAAAGTGATTCTTTGTTAAGAGTGTTAGGATATTCTATTGCAGATTACATAATTTATCTCATTTATTTTTTTCTTAGAACAGTTAATAGATTTATAATAAAACTAAGTAAGAATACAAAGATTCCTCATATGTCTCTACTCATGTATGTGCATACTGACACATGAATATCAAATTCCACAGTTTACCTTATTTGCTAAATCTTAATGTTGGATGGTCAATGAGCTTGACAAATGCATAATGACATTTATGCATTTCAATAGAAAATTAAACTTTTCTGCCTTAAAAAGTCTCTGTCTACCAATTTATATATCTCACTCACATATACATCCCTCCCATTTATGTATTTTTACTATATAGGTTTTCCATTTCAAAATGTCAAATGATTAGAATAATATAGTCTTGAACTTAATGACTTTTTAAAATTTATATTTACAATATTCATCTGTGTTTTATGTAAAACTCAAGGATAATTTCTGCTTAGTCTAGAATAAAATATTCTGCCATATGGATATACCACAGTTTAACCATTACATTCTAAAGGACATTGTGACTGTTTCCAATTTTTGTCAACTGTGAAAAAAATTTACAAACATTTACATGAGGTTTTCATGTGGTCATAATTTTTCTCTCAAGTGAGAGAGAAATCTTATATCTTCTCTACATATTTAAGTTAATATCAGATGGATTCATATATGGATATTTTTGGTAAGATGTATTCGCTTTTCAGGGAATTGGCAAAATATTGTTCAAAGTGGATGTACTTTTTATATTCTCATAATAAATAAATTCGTGTTCTTACTGCATGTTATAATCTGATATTATCAGTGCTCCAGACTTGTCATACCAATAATACATATAACATATTGGTACTTGTCATACCAATAAGTCTCTGTTTTCTATGCATTTCCTTGGTGGAACATGACATGCTACAATTTTATGTTTCTTTATTATCAGTATATTTAGTGAGATGTGTCTTAATGTCTTTAAACCCATTTACAAATTGAATCGTATTTTTTAAGGAGTTAACTTTTAAGAGTTCGTTCCATTTTTTGTATAATGGTTTCATTAGATATGAATTAAAAACACTAACCAATTAATTAATTAACTAATTAAAACTAATTGTTTTTATATTTACATTCCAATGTCATTAGTTCTTTTTTACATTTAGATTTCAATATCCTAATAGATTTCATATTTTCTCGTCTCGTAATAGTGTTTTTTTTTAAGTTTTAAATATATTTATAGAACACAAGAGAATGGCAGTAGGTTTCCAACATTTCACAATTTTCTTCAAAACAGTTTTTTAAGAAGAGATGCTCTACTCTTTAGCTTGATGCAGCCTTGGTGATAAGCAGTTTTTTTTTAAATATATTCAAATTAAATATTTAATAATTATTTTACTATGCTTTAAAATATAATTTTGAATAAACTTGAAATGCGAAAGAAAGCAATATTTTTCTTTGGATGAGCTCTCCATTTTGTTAGCATATTATCTTTCACTTTTATTTTGCAACTTGACCTATAGTTGAAGGATCATTCATCTGCTTAAAACTGTATACAAACAATGAAATAGAAGTGAGAGAAATTCCAAATACAGTCCCATTCACAATTGTGTCTCAAGAATATCAAGTACCTGAAAATCAGCTTACTAACGGAGATAAATGACTTACATAAAAAACAATAAATCACTATTGAAAGAAGTAAAAGAAGACACAAGTAAATATAAACATACTCCTGTTTAAGTTTCACCAAGATCAAATTTATAGTCCTACTCAAAGTATTCTTTTTTTTTAACATTTTATTATACCACCGTGAGATATACGATTACAACGTTGTTCACGCTTGGGGGTTTCGGTCACACAGTGTTTCAGCACCCGCCCTCCACCAGTGCCCCTCAACCACCACCCATGTCCCCAATTCCCTCCCCCTCCCACGTCCTGCCTAAATGGCAGGTTCTTTATCTCCCTCTCTCTCTCCCTCTCTCTCTCCTCCTTCTCCCACACGTTGTGGGTTACACTACGCATACACTTAGAAGCCATCATTTGCATTTTTTTGCCTGTATTTAATGCTTAGTTCTATGTTGGTATCAGAACTTTTGACATTTATTCACACATGTTCCCTTCTCTATCTTACCTAACCTCTGACTCCCACGCACTTGTGGTAATTTCCACTTTTGATAAGATCACCTGGTATATTTATGTCATGCAAATATATGCAGTCATTCTATGTCTCTCTCTTTCCTTCTGACTAATTTCACTCAACATGATTCTTTCCATGTCCATCCATTTATAGGCAAATTTCATAACTTCATTTATCCTGACAGCTGCATAGTATTCCATTGTGTAGATGTACCACAGTTTCTTTATCCAGTCATCAGTTCTCAGGCATACTGGTTGTTTCCAGGTTCTGGCTATTGTGAATAGTGCTGCTATGAAAATAAAAGTGTGGATTGTGTTTCGGCTGTGTGTTTTTGGCTTCCCAGGGTATATTCCCAGGAGTGGTATGGCTGGGTCAAAAGGGAGCTCAATTTCTAGTCTTTGGAGGAATGTCCATATTGTTTTCCAGAAAGGTTGTACAAGTCGACATTCTCACCAACAATGTATGAGAGTCCCCTTTTCCCGCATCCACTCCAGCACTTGTTGCTTTTATCCTTTTGGATATGGGCCATTCTCTGTGGTGTGAGGTGATATCTCATTGTTGTTTTGATTTGCATCTCTCTGATGATTAGTGATGATGAGCATTTTTTCATATGCCTTTTGGCCATTTGGATTTCTTCCTTGTCAAAGTTTCTGTTCTTCTCTTCTCCCCCATTTTCTAATGGGGTTGGCTGTTTTTTTCTTATATAGCTGTACCAGTGTCTGATATATCCTGGATATTAACCCCTTATCAGATGGGTATTGGGTGAATATTCTTTCCCATTCTGTGGACTGTCTTTCTATCTTGGTCACTGTTTCTTTTGAGGTGCAGAAGCTCTTCAATTTCACGTAGTCCCATATGTTTATATTTTCTTCTAGTTGCTTTGTTAATGGTGTTTCACCTTTGAAGATGTCTTTAGCTTCAATGTCGTGGAGGGTTTTTCCTATATTTTCTTCAACGTACTTTATGGAATCAGGTCTGATATTGAGATCTTTAATCCATTTTGATCTGATTTTTGTGCAAGGTGTTAGACACAGGTCCAAATTCATTTTTTTACATGTAGCTGTCCAGTTTTCCCAGCACCACTTGTTAAAGAGGCTTTCCTTACTCCAGTTTGGACTCTGCACCTTTATCAAAGATTAACTGATCATGTCTTTGAGGGTGTGTGTCAGGATACTCAACTCTATTCCATAGGTCCACAGGTCTGTTTTTATTCCAATACCACGCTGTTTTAATTACTGCTGCTTTGTAGTACAGTTTGAGGTTTCCCCAAGCAATTCTTTTTTTAAAACTGTACCTTTGGTGTCATATTTTAAAAAAATCATTATCATATCCCAAATCATATAAGTTTTCTGCTGTTATCTTGTAGAAGGTTGATAGTTTCATGCTTTGAATTTTAGTTCACTTTAAGATCATTTTTGTAAAAGTATAAGTTTTATATCAGATTCCTTCATCGAATCATTGATTCATTGATTAATTTTTAAATTTAGATTATATTGTCATATTGTTGATAACTATTGCTCCATTATAGTGCTTGTTTTTATTTATTCCAATGTCATTAGTTCTTTTTACATTTAGATTTCAATATCATTTTGCTGATAACTTGCTCCATCATATTGCCCCCCCCCCTTTGTCAAATATCATTTGTTCAAATTGTTATGGGTAAATGTCTAGTATCTCTATTTTGATATATTGAGAAATTTACTGTTATTTCATGACCCCTACACATTTTATTACTTCCCCACCTCCTACTGCCTTGTAGCATTAGAATCAGTTAGCTTAAGTTTTCCAGAATTGTTCATCTCCTTCAATCTTATGTCTGCTATTCTGTTTTTTTAAAGCGTTATCTTTATAAGTTTTAGGATCAGTTTGTTAATGCCCACAAAATAACTTGCTGGGATTCTGAGGGGGAATCCAATTAATCCAGGATACTTTTGTAAAGCTTGAGCAAAAAGAATAGTAAGAACTATTATACACGAACATGAAATCTCCTTTGTTTAGTTTTCATACTTACACTTCACCTCAGTTTTACTTATCGGCATACAGACTTTGAAGATACTATATTAAGTTAGTACAGTAATATTTCACTTTGAAATAGTAAAGCAAATGGTATTGTGTATTTAATTCATAGTTCATACTTTCATTGCTAGCATGTATGAAATTGTTTGAGGCTCATATATTAACTTTGATTTTGAAACTTTCTATTATTAACTTCTAACTAAAATGATATTTAAACAGATTAAGATGTTTTTTATTTGGGTAATATATCATCTGTGAACATGTTTTCTTCCTTGTAATTTTTATTTCTAATTTTAATACATTAAGTAGGACTTTATAATGTTGAGAAGATCTGGTGAGAGGGGATATCTATTTTATGTTCCAAATCATTGAGGGAAAGATTGGAAGTTTCTTAACATTAGTCTGATGTCTACTGCATATATATTTTGTTAGATATTCTTTACCATACTGATAAAATTTATTTATATTCCTAGAGTAGTCAAAGTTTAAATAATGAATAGTTAGCACGTAATTTTTTCTGTATCTATTAGTATAAAATACACATGTTATTTCTTAGTTTGTTGATATGATGGCCCATATAAATAGGCCTTTTTATGTTGACCCAGATTTGTATAACTGTGACAAATCACATTTGAATGCAGTGTTGGGGATGCCACTTGGGTACCCAACAATATCAGGACAGAAGTTCTCTTCTACCTCTGAGGCCGACAGACGAATGGATGAAAACTCACGAGTCTGGCGCAGTTCCAAAAATGAGCTTTTGTACTTTTAATAGTACAAAGCTCATTCACAGCAATCCAATAAAATGAAAGAACTCTAGCTCTGGTCAGAACTTAGACCATACAAGAGAGCCCAAGTCTACCACCAAAGAGAGAGGATCTCACCCAAGAGGAGTCCTACCCCAAAGAAGGAGAGAAAAGGCGAAGGGGCCTCAAGTAATTCCCCCTTATATACACAAAAGTAATCCTATCTCTGTACAGGGATGGTTCTGTCAACAATGGACCCTAAACAGTGTGTAGAAGGGTGGTGTCACACCCTATTACAGGTATAAACAAAGGTTATATGAAGGACAAGCCCTGTCCAGGCATGCCAATACAGAGACTCTCACACACACAGGGCAGAGCTGCTACTTGCTTTCCCTGTGTCCAGCTGATCACGAGGCACTGGGAAGGATGGCGGGTTCCAGCCCTGGCCCGCCACTCCACCAAAGCCTCGCAAGAAGCCAGAGGAACCCCCACACCATGAGGGGCCACCATTTTCTACATCCAGACTCCCTCTCCTCAGAGCTTCACCCAGCAGAAGAGCTGATCACAGCCCGGCTCATCACCAACCCACCCTGCAGCAATCTTTTCCAAGCCCTGCCCAGTTATGCCCATCCAGAGACTCACACACACAGGGGCAGAGCTGCTACATGCTCTTCATGTGTCCAGCTGATCACGAGGTGCCTGGGAAGGATGGCAGGCTCTAGCCCTGGCCTGCCACCTCAGTAGAGCCTCGAAGAAGTCAGAGGAATCCCCACACCACGAGAGCTGCCATTTTACACATCCGGACTCCCTCTTCTCAGAGCTCTACCCAGAAGAAGAGCTGATCACAGCCTGGCTCATGTGGTTGCAACATTTTATCAATCAATGCTCAAATTTTGAGGTGACTATAAGAGTATTCAACCCGCAGAGCAGAGCCTGTCAAGCTACCTGTGTCGTATTTGACATGCCAAATACCCATAACCATTATAGACCTCATTTCCATGACTGATGGAATGGTTTGAGGCTCTTTATGTTCCTGGAGCACGCAAATGCCCTTGAACTATCTCACATTGACAGGACATATTGAGATATTATTCATGCCCCCTCAAGTAAATTGATGAGCTATGGGAAGTCAATTGATCAAGTATAGAAGGACTAATCCCTTCTTCTAAGATTATCTCTTACGTAAAACACTGGAATGAGAGAGGGGCTGGTATAAAGTAATAATCTTAATTTCATGGGCTTCATGTAATCTAGATGCTACCCACAAAGTCCTTCTTATTTATTATCTGCACCAGGGTGATTCTGAGTATCTTGTTCTCTATGTACTGAAAGGGTCACACTTGCATGATTGAGGGCAAAGTAGTATGATCCTTCCTATAATCTTAAAGATAGACTCAAAATAGCCAGGTTGGTAGTCTCCTGGTAAATTCTAATTATTCCATGCTGGGTGCACTGGGTATAAAGAGGAGCTGTGCCCAATCTAGAAAACATAGAATTCTTAGTAGATGTATAATAAGTCAGAAGTTATTCAATCAAGGTGACTTCTGTAACTGCCACACCCTCCATCAGTGTTTACATAGAAGAGAGGTCTCATTAGAATGAACCTTGGCTTAAGTAGATTAAGCTGTGAGTGGATAAAATAGCAAAGCTCCCAGACTAGCTAAACCTGTCATCCAACTTGCCAGTTTTGGTGATTTGGTAGCATTTTGCTGATTATGTTTACATCTGTGTTCATAAAATATATTGACTTTTGTGCATGTAACATCTTTGTTATGTTTGTAATGCTGACCTAGCATTGAGTCAAAAAGTTTTTTTTTGCTTCGATTTTCTGAAAGAGATAGCTCAAAATTATAATTATTGTGTTCGTTGTTTTAGGGACACACATGATGGTGCTCAGGAGTTACTCCTGTCTCTGAACTCAGGAACTAATCCTGACAGTGATTTAGGGGAACCACATGGGATATAAGGTTGAACCTGCATCAGACATATCCAAGGGTAATGCTCTACCCATTGTCCTATACAATACACTGTACAATACACTGTACATTCAGGCCCCTAAAATTATAATATTTTAGGAGAAGTAATATGGGTCTGGTGATTTTATTTTTTAAATATTTTTAATTATTAATTAAACATATATTACAGTAGCATTATGATTATCTATTTTTTGCACGCAATTTGGGGAGACTATGGTTCTAATAAATGGGCACACTTCATCTATCCACTTTTGTGGGTGTAGAGTTGCTCATAATAATTCCCTTGTTATTTTGCATACACATAATTTATAGCAATATTTATCTTTTAGGGCTGGAGAGGTAGCTAGTTGAAATCTTTACTTGGACTGAGTACTAACTTGTGTGATTTTTTGTTAATATACCCCAAAAGATGGCTGAAAATTCTAAACACAGTTCTTATTAGTGTGCATTTTTATTTAGGTAAAAAGAAACATTTATTATTTTAATACATGCTCAACAGTAGATTGGGGAGGATTCCAACAGCAATAGAAGTGTAAAGAATTAAGAGTCATATGATGGGTTTACTGAAAAGTTTTCTTTTATGTAGATATCTGCCAGTAATCAGAAAACCGAAATATCTTTGAGTTATATATTTGTAGGAATTATATGGAATCCATACTTGCCTACTAGAACATGTACCTGTGATGTCATTTTTAGGTTAGAAATTTGGCATTAAGTGAAAAAAGTTTATGTTTTTCTTTTTTTTTCTTTTTTTTTTGTGGGGGGGTCACCCCCGGCAATGCTCAGAGGTTTCTCCTGGCTCTGCACTCAGAAATTACTCCTGGCGGTGCTTGGGGACCATATGGGATGCCAAACCCGAGACCACATGGGCCGGCCGCATGCAAAGCAAACACACTACCAGCTGGACTATCTCTCCGGCCCCTGTTTTTCTTGTTTTGTAGATTCTTCCATAGAACATTGTTTAGATAGAGGTTAGTCACTACAAACCTGAACTATAAGCTTTTATCCATTCAAATTCCTAGTTTCACTTTTAATGATACAAACTTACATCTTTTTATTTTGGAAAAATAAAATTTTTTGTTTCCTGTATACCAAAGCACTTTGCCGTGATGTAAATTTTTTATTGTATGTTTTATGGTTCACTTCTTCCAAGGAAAGATAGATTATAAAACAAAGATTACCAATTAAATTTTATAATGACATTTCATTATATATTAGTTTGTTTACGGTTGCCTTGGCAAAATGCCAAAGACCAGATATCTCAAACAACAGAAATTTATTTTCTCTTATTTCTGGAGAATGGAGGCCCAAAGATCAGGATATTAGCAGGGTTTTTTGCTTATCTCCTCGTTTCCAGATCTACTTTTTCCCTATGGCCAGTTTTTCCCTCTGTTACTGGTCCAGAAGGTTTTGATTTCTCCTTATCCAAAATAACAAGAGTCGGGAAACGCCGAGAGCCTAGTCTTCCTGCCTGCGCGTCCCTGCAGCCCCCGACTGTGCCACACTGCTGCCTGCTGGCATGGAAAGGGCCCAGGATGTTTCCAGCACGGTTCTGGCACCTCTGGTTCACCTTGATTCTACCCGTCTCCTCCCACACACCAGCAGGCTCATCAGTGTTGTAATCCAGTTCCAAGGGGTTTTGTTTTTCTATTCTGTTCCACCCACATGGCAGAGCTTGACAAGCTACCCGGTCGTATTTGACATGCCAAATACCAGTAACAATTATAGACCTCATTCCCATGACCTGATGGAATGTTTTGAGACTCTTTATGTTCCTTGAGCGGGCAGATGTCCATGTGAAAGGACGTATTGAGGTGTTACTGGTTCCCGCTCGAGCAAATCGATCTACAGGAAGACAGTGACAGTGATTGTAATTCATGTCAGCTCTCTTTTCTTCACACACAAGTCTGGAGAAATCAGTTTTATTGACTTGATTTTTATTTTATTGAATTTCTCTATTGATTTCCTATGTTCATTTTTTTTTCTTTATCCTCTTTTGTTTTTCTTCTGCTTACTTGGATGCTATTTATTTTTTGTTGGTTATATTAATTTTGGGACCATACCTGATGGTAATCAGGGATTAATCCTAGTTGTGTGCACAGGGATCACAAAATAGTTTCTGAAAAAATATCAAGCAACAGAAATTCATTTAACAAGGTATATGAAAATATTATAGAGTGAAAATTATGTTACTATTGAAAGAAATAGAAGAAATTACCAGGATATGTAAAATATTCTGTTCATAAAATATGAAAGAATTAGCGTTGTCAAAATGATCATTTTACACAAAGCATTATATAAATCCAATACAATCCTTATTAAAATCCCAATGACATCCTTCAAGTCATTTAAAAAAGTTACTAAAATGGCTTGGAGCCATGAAACTCACTAAATAACCAAACCAATCCTGTGTTAAATAATATGGAAGGTATTACATTTTCTGATTTTCAAATGTACTATGGATACATAGGGGTAGTACATGAGTTAAAGCACTTGCCTTGTACATGTTTGATCCAGCTTTATTTCCAAGCACCTCTCTTTGGAAACCCAAGCACCACCAGGAATCCCTGAGCACAGAGCTTGAGGAAGCACTGAACATGGCAGGACATGCCCACCATAAATAAATACATACAAAAATCATTAAAATTGTATTATAAAGACATAGTAACCAAAATGGTGTAGTACTGAAATAAAGGTAGACTATGAATAATGGAACAGAATTGATAGCACAGAAACAAGAGCTCAGAGACTTAAATAAATGAAAAAAATACTTGATTATATGAAATAGAATGACCAATGAACGTAACATAGAACATGACTTTAAATCAATCACATTCACTGATTTAAAGAAAGCCTTTGATTCTGTGGAGTCTGAAGTGGTCATCAAAGCCCTAGCCAAACAGGGCATTCAAACCCAATACATCAAGATCCTTCGTGAACTGTATTACGGATTCACCACCAGGATCTCACCATTCTACAAGAAAGTGATCATTGATATCAAAAGAGAGGTTCCTTAGAGTGATACCATTTCACCAAACTCTTCAGTGCCACCCTCCAGAAATTCATGTGACAATTAGAATGGGAAGGAATGAGAGTGAAGATGGATAGTCGGCAACTACACCACCTCTGATTCGCTGATGACATCGTTCTAATAACACTAAACATTAGCCAAGTGTGTGGGTGTGGGGAAAAAGGACTCTCATCCACTGTTGGTGGGAGTGCCGACTGGTTCAACCCTTTGGAAAACAATATGGGCATTCCTCCGAAAACTAGATACTGAGCTCCCATTTGATCCAGCAATAGCACTCTTGGGAATATACCCGAGAGACCGAAAAACACATAGCAGAAACACTACCTATACTTCTTTATTCATCTCTGCGCTATTCACAATAGCTAGAATCTGGAAACAACCTAAATGTCTGAGAACAGAGGACTGGCTAAAGAAACTGTGGTTCATCTACACTATGGAATACTATGCGGCTGTCAGAAAAGATGAAATTATGAGAATTTACCTGCAACTGGATGGACATGGAGACTATCATGCTGAGTGAAATTAGTCAGAAGGAAAAGGACAGATATAGAAAGACTGCATTCATTAATAGGATATAAATAGATACCAGTGTTTTACTAAGTGTGGGGAAAAACTCACCATTGAATATACACAAAGAGATTTAAGTGATAAACTCTAAATATCTGCAGGGCTAGCCACAATGTGTAAAAGAAGAGGGAGAGAGATGCAGAGACAGAGAGATAGAGAGAGAAAGAGAGGAAATGGGGCTACCTGCTATTGAGGCAGCCTGGGGGTGGGTGGGAGGGGTGGGGTATATTGGTGGTGGAAATGGAGCACTGGTTGAGGGCTGGGTGCTGGAATACTGTATCACCAAGAACCAATTATGAACACCTTTGTAATTGTATGTCTCATGGTGGTATAATAAAATTTTTTTTAAAAATTAAAAAAAAATAAACATTAGCCAAGGGGCACAAATGCTGACTGACTTCGACCAAGAATGTGGAAAGATATGTCTACAGCTGAATCTCAGCAAAACTATGTTCATGAAAAATGAACTAGTTCCAGAGGCCCCATTCACTCTCAATGAAACAAACATCTCTGAATGCAGCAGCTATGTGCATCTAGGTTGAGAACTCAACATGATGTATGACCTAAAACCTGAGCTGCGCAGGAGGAAGAGAGCAGCATGGAATGCCTTCAAGAGCATTGAAGAAATAGCTAAAAGGACAAAAGAACCTCCGACTCCGGTCACATCTCTTAGACTCCACCGTTCTCCCTGCATTAACATATGCCTCAGAGTCCTGGGTCCTACGAAAGCAGGATGAGAATGCTATTCGGGTCTCCCAGAGAGGAATGGAAAGAGCTATGCTTGGAATATCATTCCTCACTTAAGTGAGAGAAGGAAACCGGAGTTTTGATCCCCATCGACGATCCAGAGTCAGGGATGCTGTCTCGTTTGCCAAGGATTCGAAAATCAGATGGACTGGACATGTAATGTGATTTGGAGATGGACTAGAGCTGTTACCGACTGGATCCCACGGGACTGCCCACCTATGAGGTCACATGGCTGCCCACCTACAAAATGGTCAGACTTCTTCTCAATACCCTGAATGAATGGTTTGAGGCTCTTCATATTCCTGAAGCAACTAGATGCCATTGGGCTACAATGGCAAGTGATAGGGTCAAATAGAAATCTTACAGGCACCTGTTTGATGAAATCGATGAATAACAGGATGTCAAGTGATCAAGTGATCAAGAATGACCAAAGTCTCTGACAAATAGTGCTGGGAAAACTGAATAGCTAAGTTAAAAAAATGATATAAATTTGGAACTACCTTGCATATTATTCATGAAATAAACTCATATAAATACCTTGGTATTATATTATAATCTATCAAATATCCTGAGGAAAATAAAGACAAAACTCTCTGAATATGGACCTCAGCAGTTATCATCAGTGTTTTAACTCCAAAGACAAAGGTAACAAAATAAATGTAAATAAATGGGACTACATAAATTTAAAAAAGTTATTAATAGCATAAGAAATTTGCATCAAAAAAAGAAACCCTACTAAGAGAAAAATACTATTTGCACATCAGAGAGATGCTGATATACATGATTTATAAAATACTCATAAAACCCAACAGCAAAATAACCCAATAATAGCCTCATAAAAAAAACTGGAGAGAGAAATGAATGGAAACTTCCCAAAAGTTTCTGAGTAGGTAAGGATAAACATATGACAATGTGTTCATTGACACATAATTTTAGAGAAATGTAAATATATAAACAATGAAATATCATCTCATGCCAATGAGAATGACATATGTCAAAAGATTAAAACAGAGCCAAACAGAAAATAAAAATGGTAATCAGCTACTTTTGATTAGGCCAACCCTAGTTATAATCCTGGCATAGTATAAGGTCTCCTGAGCACTTCCTGGGATATTCCATGAGCAAAAAAAATGCAGAATAAGCCCAGAGGCTCTCCCAAATAAATGGATTAAAAATATAGAAACAACTGGTGCTGTAAGAGATATGCATAAAAAAAATAAAAGGAACCCTCATTCACTGTTGAGATAATGTTATTCTAGTTTATTCTCTATTAGAGGAGATACAGACATGGAACGACATGGAAACCATCATGCTGAGTGAAATCAGTAAGAGGGAGATGGACAAACAGAATGATTGCACTCAAGTGTGGATATATATTAAAAATAAATAAATAAACAGTAGTATGTGAACAATACCAAAGACAAAGAAAAAAGGGCCAGGAGGACTGGTCCATGGTAGGAAGCTTGCCGCAAAGCGGGAAGGGGAATGCAATTTGGACAGAGAAGGGAACACTACAGCAATGTTAGGTGGAAATGATCACTAGACAAAAACTGAGTGCTGAAAGGGGTAAAGTGATATGCATGGTACCCTTACAGTAACAGTACTGCAAAGCACAGTACCTAGAAGGAAAAGAGAATGAGAAAGAGAACTAGAGAGGTGGAAAGAGATAAAGAGAGAGAGAGATAGAGGTAGGCTGAGGGTGAGGGACAGGATGCTAGGAGTAACTGGGGACATTGGTGGCAGGAAATCTGTATATGTTATATGAAGGGTGTTATAACATTTACGACTGAAACTCAATTGTCATCAAATTTGTAACTGTATATCTTATGGTTATTCAATTAAATAAAATAATGGCACTATGAAAACTTCTAAAACATACGAACAGACACTCATATACAACTCATAATGCCCAAAGATTCAACTTCTTGGGTTTCTAACCTCAAAACACAAAACTTTTAATTAAAAGATATGTATTCCTGTGTTCACTGAAACTCTTAGTATAGAAGACAGGATATGAAAACAACTGACATGTCCAAGAACAGATGAATGGTTAAAGAAATGATGGTATGCAACACAATGAAATATCATTGAAGCATTATGCGTCTATAAGAAACGATGAAATATTGTAGTTCACTACAATGTAGATTGAATTGAAAAGTATATTAATAAAAATTCAGAAGCAGAATAACAAATACTAGGTGGTCTAACTATTAACTATGACCTATGAACTATAGAAAGACAAATCAAGGGGATAGACTATTGAACAACACATCCTTTGTCTTATGACTATAAAATTTACCAAAGGGACTCGAGCTATAGAACAGAGGGTAGGGCATTTTCCTTGAACACCGTCAACCTGTATTTGATACCCAGCATCCCATAAGCAAGCATAATTGCTGAATACAGAGCCAGGAGTAACCCTAAAAACCATATATAACCCCAAAAAGCCAAAAACTATCTATAAACAGTGAGGGAGTGGTGAAAGAAAGATAAAATCACAATGGAGATGACATAGAGTTACTGTGGAGAAAAATGGCACAGAGGTGGTGGTAGGCTTCAGTAATTTTGTGCATTAATGCCATAAATTTAATTATTGTTGTTACTTGTCACTTGTGTTCCCACTGTTCATCAATTTGCTCGAGCGGTTGCCAGTAATGTCTCCATTCATGGGGAACGAGGTCCATTATTGTTACTGTTTTTGGCATATCAAATACACCACGGGTAGTTTGCCAGGCTATGCTATAGCTCTGGGTTCATTTCAGGGGGCCCAGTCTTTTTCTATGTTAGACCATCAACCATCCAAGGCCCATGGAGTACAGCCCTCGGGGTATAGACAAGCCTGTCTTCTGTCTGCCACCTGTCAATGCAGCTAGGCTCCACAGCCACACCTGTAACACATCAAGGGGCAAAACACTATTGTTATAACCCAAAAAAGTAATTAATAAAAATGATAAATAAAATTTAAAATGTTTTTGATTTTCTTGGGATTTAGCTCCTATACTATCAGAAGGATATTATTTAATATTCAGAAATTTTGGAATTTTCCTAATAAAATATTAATTCCAACTGAATTTTACTATGGATTGAGAATAGACACTGTATAATTTTTTGAAAATATTGATAAGAGGTTTAGTATGACCCAGAATTAGGACTATTATGTGGAATGTCCCATATGTATGATGAAAGTATGTGTTTTCTGCTTTTGGTGAATAAAGCTTTAGATAGGTGACATTATATCCAGTTGGTTGGTAATATTATTCACTTTAAATATGTACTAACTGACAATATATTTATGAAAGAAGGCTTTTGATATGTCTAACTCTATGAATTTCTTCTATTTATCCTTACAGATCTATCAATTTTGCCTTACAAAAATTTATGCTTTATTAGGAGGATACATAACAATATGTACCCTAAGAGAAGACCCCTTTATAACTATAGAACCATGCTTTGTTCCTCATATCTGCCTTACTTTTAATACTTTGCTTTCTAAAATTAATAAGCTACTTCTGATTTCTGTTATTTATTACCTTCATGATATATTCTTTCTATTCTAATCTGCAAGAGTCTTTATATTCCACATGAATTTATGGCAGATAAAATTTAGTTGGATAAAATTTTTTTGTCTATCCTGAGAACTCTTGTGTTTACTTGGCACATGTAAATAATTTTCATTAAACATGATCATTGATGTAGTTGGATTAAGATCTGTCATATTCAGAGTTTTTATTTATAGACCTGTTATTTTTTTCCATTTCTATTTCATTTTGCCAGTAATGTCTCCATTCACGGGAATGAGGTCCATTATCATTATTGTTTTTGGCATATCAAATACACCATGGGTAGTTTGCCAGGCTATGCCATAGCTCTGGGTTCATTTCAGGGGGCCCAGTCTTTTTCTGTTAGACCGCTGGAGACGACCTCCCGGGACTAGAGCTGTTCAAGACTGGATCCCACTGGATGTCAAAAGATCACGTGGCCGCCCACCTACAAGATGGTCAGACTTCCTTGCCAAGACCCTGAAGGAATGGTTTGAGGCTCTTCATATTCCTGAATCAACCAGATGCCATTGGGCTACATTGGCACGTTGTAGGGTCCAAAGGAAATGTTACTGGCGCCTGCTCGAGCAAATCAATGAATAACGGGATTCAAGTGATCAAGTGATTTCATTTTGTGATTTTTATTCATTTAATCAGTCACTCTCTTTTCCTTATTCAATAAGGCTTTAGTAATGCAGTAATTTGGTTTTCTTTTTTAGCTTTTCATTGATTCAATGCTTACTAAGATGAAAAGCATACAGTAAATTCTTTCTTAGTAATTTCCATTGATTCTTAGAAAATCCAGCTTTCAGCAAACATGACATATAAAAAAACAAGATTCAAACAGTTTCATTTCATTCAGAATTAGCTCATTTGTTTCATTTATCAATAATATGAAGGAGCAGCAATGAGCAAAACTGTCTTCGCCTTGTACCTGCTGTGTACTGTGGTATATCTTTAAAAGTTTCCTTTCTTTTTCTAGTGTTGGAAACATGATTTTTTTTCTTTTTGGGTCACACCTGGCAATGCTCAGGGGTTGCTCCTGGCTCTGCACTCAGGAATTACTCCTGGTGGTGCTCAGGGGACCATATGGGATGCCGGGATCGAACTCAGGTTGGCTGCATGCAAGGCAAATGCCCTACCCGCTGGACTATTGCTCCAGCCCCAATATGATTTTTTTTAGTTTTGCTATTCACTGTGATAAACTAGAGGAATACATTAGGAGGTAAAACTAGAGGAGCCAGAGTGATTATACTCAGGTAGGGTATTTGCTTTCTTGCATGAGTGCATCCAGGTTCAATTCTTGCATCCCACTGGTTTTCAGAGCACCACTTGGAGTAATTACTGAGTACATAACCAGAACCAACCCTTGAGCATCGCCATGTGTGACCCAAAAAAAAAATAAAAATAAAAAGAAGGAGGAGGAAGGAGGAGGAGAAAAGAAGGAGGTATAAGGAAGAGGGGGGGGGGGAGAATAGGAGGGAGGGAAAGAGGAGGCAGAGGTGGAGGTGGAGGCGGAGGCAGAGGGGTGCAGGATGAGGAGAAGAAGGAGAAGAAGGAGAAGGAGGAGTAGTAGGAGAAAGAGGAGAAGGAGGAGGAGGAGAAGGAGAAGAGGAAGAAGAAGGAGGAAGGAGGAAGTAGGTAGAAGGAAGGAGGAAAGAGGAAAGAGGAAAGAGGAGGAGGGGGAAGAAGAGGGAGGACGAGGATGAAGAAGGTAAAGGATGAGGGAGGAGGGAGGAGGGAGGAGGAAAAGGAGAAGGAGAAGAGGGGGGGCCGGGAGGGTGGAGGAGGTAAGGGAGGGGAGGAGGAGAAGGAGGAGGAGAAGGCGAAGGTGAAGGCGAAGGCAGAGTGGAGGAGAAGGAGAAGAGGAAGGAAGGAAGGGAGGAAGAGGAAGAGAAGGAGGAGGGAGGAGGAGAGGAAGGAGAGGGAGGAGAGAGGGAGAGGGAGGAGGAGAAGGAGGAGAAGGAGGAGGAGAAAGAGGAGGAGAAGGAGGAGGAGAAGGAGAAGGAGAAGGAGAAGGAGGAAGAAGAAGAAGAAGGAGGAGGAAAAAGGAAGAAGGAAGAAGGAAGAAGAAAGAAGAAAGCAGGAGAAGGAGAAGGAGAAGGAGAAGGAGAAGGAGGAAGAAGAAGGAGGAAAAAGGAAGAAGAAGGAAGAAAGAAGAAAGAAAGAAGAAAGAAGAAAAGAGAAGGAGAAGGAGGAGGATGAGGAGGAGGAGGAGGAGGAGGAGGAGGAGGAGGAGGAGGAGGAGGAGGAGGTAGAAATGACTGGGTCCTCTGAACTGTGAACTTTCTGGTGTGATGGTGCTGTGCCTCAAGTAGTTTGTTAAGTTCAGGTTTTATTAACCCAGTGATGTTTTCTGTACACATTTATTTTAGTACGTTCTATTTTTATGGATTTGTAAGATTCTTGAATTTTCTTGATTTAGGGAGAATACTTTACCTTGTGACCACATTTGTTTATGGATCTAAGGCAAACTTTTAATTTGTTTATATGCTTTACTCTGAACTGTGAACTCTGTTGTGATGGTGCCACACCTCAAGCAATTTGTTAAAGTTCAGGTTTTTATTAACTCACCACTGTTTTCTGTGGACATTTATTTTAGTAAATTCTAATTTTCTGCATTTGCAAGATTCTTGAATTTTCTTGATTTTGGGAGAATACTTTTTCTGTGACCACATTTGTCTATGAATCTTAGGAAAACTTTTAATTTGTTTATATGCTTTACTCATTAAGCAGAATAGTGACTTCAAAGATCCTTACAAGCTGGTCCAAATGTTGAATATTTATTATTTCTTCTTTCTTTTTTTTAACATGAAAGGAATAGAAAAATAGACCGGAAATTTTACTGAACTACTTCAAGTTAAGAATATCAGAAAAGAATTAAATGTTTCAAGTGTATTTCCTTTATGCTTTAAAACGCAGAAACAATATTATAAAACAGTAAGAAAATAGGTGTAGGAATTTGAATTGAAGAAAGGGCAAAAAGTCACATATGATAGAAAAAGTATCTGAAAGACAAAATGTACTCAAGTCAAATGCACTCAAACTCTATGAAGAAATATATTCTATTACAACTATTGTGACAAGAGATATCAAATCCTCAAAAGAATCACACTCAACTTTTTATTATTCAGCTATCTTCTTCCTAAAACACAGAGCTGACAAAGACTGTTTTACTCTAAACTTTCCATCCTGTTGCCAACATTCTTGCTAATAACCTTTGTGTTTCCCTTCTTGGTTTTAGGCACAGAAAGTTGTTCAACAGCACCACTCTTATCATTATTCCAACGTTTACGAACAATAAAACATGACGAAGGGCAATAAAGAAGTTCTGTGAATAATGATGCCTGTAAGGAAACACATGTACAGCATAGATTGTGCATTATGTTTGTGGACACATGATAAAAGCAATAAGTGTTGTGACCTGGCAGTTTGTAGAATATATTTCTCTCCAGTATTCAGCTATTTTTTATAAAATGCTGCTGTAATAAAGCTTAACTTGCAAAGTGTTCGAATAATATAATAGGAAAGAATTAGAGGCACTTAATATAAATTCAAAAGAAATATTAAAATGGCTTCTATTTGGTTAACTCAGTAACATTGTGGGTTTTGCTATACTAATGAGAAAATCTGACTATTTTATGATGATCAAATATTGACTATCTTTCTGATAATATATGAAATATGTGCCACTATAATGATTTTGACAAAGTCAAAGTTAAATTTAGAAATTCTTTATTAAAGATAGTAGTATTTTTTTTACCTTTTATTTCTTTGGTGTTTTGGGTCACACTTGTAACCCATAGTAAGCCCTAAGCCCTAAACTCAGAGCTTACTCCTGGCTCTTCTCTTGGGAGCCTCTCCTGTAGGTGCTCAGGGGGTCTGAACACAGGCCAGCAGTTTACAAGGTCAAGATCCTATCCACTTTACTATCATTATAGCCCTAGTAATAAAATTTTACTAAAAGAATAAGAAATTTTCTTTCTAACAGAAAGGTAAAAAAATATAGCAATTCTAAAACTTAATGTTGAAAGAAAGTTAAATTATTCTAAAATAACATCACTTGCATCACTTGTCTTCCTGTTGTTCATCACCAGTAGCATCTCCATTCCTCCCTATAGCTTGCTACTGTAGCCCAAGGGCATCTTCTCACTCCAGGAACATGAAGGGCCTCAAACCATTAGTTCTTGTCATGGAAATGAGTTCTATTATTGTTTCTGTTTTTGGCATATCAAATACTACATGAGTAGCTTGCCAGGCTCTCAGGCTCTGCCGGGCTGGTAGGTAGGATAGATGTGTATGTTTATATATATATATATATATACATATATATATGTATGTATATATATATATATATATATATATATATATATATATACACATCACTAGCACTGGCACTATCTTCCCGTTCATCATCTATTTGCTAGAGCAGGCACCAGTAATAACTCCATATGTCTTGTCTCATGCTAGTAGAACCCAAAGGCATCTGCTTGCTCCAGGAATATAAAGAGCCTCCAACCATTATATTAGGTCATGGGAATGACCTAATATAAATGTTACTGGTATTTGGCATATCAATCAAATATAACACGAGCAGCTTGCCAGGCTTGCTGTGCGGGTGGCATAATCTTATAGTCACCTCTAAATAAAGCGATTATAGATGAACCACGAGGCCGCTGGCGGCTGCCCGAGCCGGCTGTGATAGTCTGGTCTGCTGGGTGGAGTTGGGGCTGTGATAGTCTGGTCTGCTGGGTGGAGTTGTGACGAGAGGGATGTCTGGATGTGGAAAATGGCGGACCCATGGAGTAGGGGGGGGGTCGCCTGGCTTGTTGTGAGGCTCTGCTGGGGTGGCAGACCAAGGCTAGAACCCGCCATGCCTCCTGGGCGCCTCATGAGGGGCTGGGCACAGGGAGATTTATTATTTCTATTTCTTATTTCTTATTTCTTATTAATAAAATAAGAATAATAAATATTATTATAAATTTTATAAATATTATAAATAATAAATAAGAATAATAAATATTCTTATTTCTTATTTCTACTTCTTATTTATTTTCTTTTTTTAACATTTTATTATACCACCATGAGATATACAATTACAACGTTGTTCACGCTTGGGGGTTTTGGTCACACAGTGTTCCAGCACCCCGCCATCCACCAGTGCCCCTCAACCACCACCCATGTCCCCAATTCCCTCCCCCTCCCACATCCTGCCTAAATGGCAGGTTCTTTATCTCCTCTCTCTCTCCCTCTCTCTCTCTCCTCCTTCTCACACACATTGTGGGTAGCACTATGTACACTTAGAAGCCATCATGTGCATTTTTTTGTCTGTATTTAATGCTCAGTTTTATGTTGGTATCAGACCTTTAGACATTTATTCACACATGTTCCCTTCTCTATCTAACCAAACCTCTGACTCCCATGCGCTTGTGGTAATTTCCACTTTTGGTAAGATCACCTGGTATATTTATGTCATGCAAATAAATGCAGTCATTCTATGTCTCTCTCTTTCCTTCTGACTAATTTCACTCAACATGACTCTCTCCATGTCCATCCATTTATAGGCAAATTTCATAGCTTCATTTTTCCTGACAGCTGCATAGTATTCCATTGTGTAGATGTACCACAGTTTCTTTATCCAGTCATCAGTTCTCGGGCATACTGGTTGTTTCCAGGTTCTGGCTATTGTGAATAGTGCTGCTATGAAAATAAAAGTGCGGATTGTGTTTCCGCTGTGTGTTTTTGGCTTTCCAGGGTATATTCCCAAGAGCGGTATGGCTGTGTCATAGGGGAGCTCAATTTCTAGTCTTTGGAGGAATGTCCATATTGTTTTCCAGAAAGGTTGTACAAGTCGACATTCTCACCAACAATGTATGAGAGTCCCCTTTTCCCTCATCCACGCCAGCACTTGTTGCTTTTACCCTTTTGGATATGGGCCATTCTCTGTGGTGTGAGGTGATATCTCATTGTTGTTGTTTTTTTCCCGAACTTAATTTTTTTTATTTTTACAATTACAAAGATATACAATTAAAAAAGTTCATATCTGGGTTTTGGTCATACAGTGTTCCAGCACCCATCCTGCCACTGGTGCCCTGTTGCAGGACTCCTAAGGGCCGCTGCATCTGCTCTGGATTGCCTCCCCGAAATCACTCTGTAGATAAGGGGTAGTCTAAATGTGGCAGTTTATCCGACCATGTATGCTGTACTAGCTGGTATAAATATTCTCCCATGCTATCACAATCATCTTGGGACTAGCTAGATCTAACCAGCATATTAGCCTGGCCATGTAAGGACACCTAAGTAATTAGACCAGAGAGAAATGCTGTTTGCTTCCAAACAAACAAGCATGGCTCCCCTGATAAAATATAAAACTACAATGAAGTAGAGGAGACTTGTGAAGGCTTGGAGAAATATTTAACTGGCATTGGTGTTGGTCTTTGGTACAGTGACATGCCATCTCAGAAACCCCTTCTCTACATTTCAAAGGCCTTCCTGGCTCAAAACATTAGCACAGTAAAAGGCCCTAGGTGAGATGCAGGGGGAGGGACTACCTGAGGGCATTGGACCCTCCCTGCTTTCCATAACAATGGGAGGAAGGTCTGAGTTGCCGGGGGGTATAAACTAGCCGGTTCCCCGCTCTCAGGCTTCTTCTTCCCTGTGGGATTTCGCCTTGTGAGCGTTTATTCCCTTGGAAGTTTTACACGTGGTGGTCGCCATCTTGGCCTACACGTGGCTGGGGTTCTAGCCTGGAATCCTAAGCATCGGGTTTTTCCTTTTGCTGATTTGTATGCCTGAACCTCTGATAAGTAAAGCCCTTTAAAACCGCATCGGATTCCTGAGTGTTCATCCATTCCTCGCCGGCCGGAGGTAGAAGGGAACTTCGCTTCCCGGCACTGTCAGGGACCCGGGCGGAGCGCACCGACAGTGCCCATCTCCCACCACCAGCATCCCCGGTTCCCTCCCCTCCCCCAGCCCTGCTCCATGGCAGGTTCTTTATTTCTTTCCGTTTCTCTCTCTTTCTCTTTTCCTTCCCCCTCCAGACTATGGATTACAGAACGAACATACATTAAAGGGTTGTCATGTGTATCTTTTTGCCTCTATTTAATGCTCAGTTCTAGGTTGGCATTAGTACCCTCAACAATTGTTAGCACACTGTTCCATTTTCTGTCTTACCTAGCCTCTGACTCCCACACGTTTGTGATAATTTCCACCTTTGACAAGACCTCCTGATATATGTTTCACTTGACCTTGGATATTGGTATCTTAATATGTACATATATATTTATATTATGCAGATAAATGCAGTCACTCTGTGTCTGTCTCTCTCCTTCTGGCTAATTTCGCTCAACATAATCTTCTCCATGTCCATCCATTTATAGGCAAATTTTATAACTTCATTTTTCCTAATAGCTGCATAGTATTCCATTGTGTAGATGTAACAAAGCTTCTTTATCCAGTCATCGATTTTCGGCACTCTGGTTGCTTCCAGATTCTGGCTATTGTGAATAATGCTGCTATGAACATAAAAGTAGGGACGGTGTTTCCGCTGTGTATTTTTGGTTTCCCAGAGTAGATTCCCAGGAGTGGTATGGCTGGGTCAAATGGGAGTTCAATTTCTAGTCTTTGGAGGAATGTCCATATTGTTTTCCAGAAAGGCTGTACCAGCCAGCATTTCCACCAACAATGGATGAGTGTCCCCTTTTCCCCACATCCACGCCAGCACTTTTTGTTCTTGCTCTTTTGAATATGTGCCAGTCTCTGTGGTGTGAGGTGATATCTCATTGTTATTTTGATTTGCATCTCTCTGATGATTAGTGGTGATGAGCATTTTTTCATATGATTTTTGGCCATTCGAATTTCTTCCTTACTGAAGTTTCTGTTCATTTCTTCTCCCCATTTTTTGATGGGGTTGTTTGTTTTTTTCTTGTAAAGTTCTACCAGTGCCTGATATATCCTGGATATTAACCCCTTATCAGACGGGTATTGGGTGAATATTCTTTCCCATTCTGTGGACTGCTTTTGTATCTTAGTCACTGTTTCTTTTGAGGTGCAGAAGCTTTTTAGTCTCATGTAGTCCCATATGTTTATCTTTTCTTCTAGTTGCTTTGTTAGTGATGTTTCACCTTTGAAGATGCCTTTAGCTTCAATGTTGTGGAAGGTTTTTCTATATTTTCTTCAATGTACTTTATGGATTCAAGTCTGATATTGAGATCTTTAATCCATTTTGATCTGATTTTTGTGTATGGTGTTAGACACAGGCCCAAATTTATTTTTTACATGTCGCTGCCCAGTTTTTAAGGGAGCAGGCATGGAGATGGAAGTGGGTGGGAAACAAGGGGTTCTGGTGGTGGGAAGGGCACACTGGTGGGGAGACTGGTATTGGAATATCGAATGACTGAAACAACTGTACTAGGGGCCAGAGTGGTAGTCCAGTGGGTAGGGTGTTTGCCTTGCACGCCTTGCACACACACATATATATATATATGTATATAGATATATACATATATATATATATACACATAGCAAATTAGTGGATGTACCCAGAAGTATTATTTTAGTGTTACTTCTTAAACTTTTATATAGTAATAAATTAAAATGAACAAATTTAAAAAGTTGCCAAATTCAAATCATTTCAATATTTCAACAAGCTTTCACAGTACGTTTTCAGAAATACTCTTATTGACTTCAATAATATTCTTTTATTTATTTATTTATCTGCCTATTCATTCATTCATTTATTTATTTATTTTTGTTTTTTGGGTCACACCCAGGATGCTCAGGGATTTACTCCTGGCTTTGCACCCAGGTATTACCCCTGGCAGTGCTCAGGGTCCATTTGGGATGTCAGGGATTGAACCCAACCTGGGTTCAAGGCAAATGCCCTACCCACTGTACTATCGCTCCATCCCCCATTATTTTCTTTTAGCAAGCATCTACTAAGTACTAATCTTATGCCAAGTATTGTTTCAGGTACTGAGAATAGTGAGTTACCAATCAGAAATGACTCCTTTTAGCCCAGGATATAGTTCAGTACTAGTGCACTAGTTTTGCATATGTGAAGGCCAAGGTTCAATCCCTAGCACCACAAAAAAATTAAATTGAATTGAATTCTACAATAACATATCACAGCTTTTTCTGAAGTTTTCTAATTATACATTTCTTTATCATGAAGTTTTTGCTCTCAAAGTTGCATTGTACTTAGCAAGAAAACAATTACATAATTCAAAAATTTCCTCAATGTGAGTTAATTTTCTCACATTTATTTTTAATGGTTAGAAGTACTGAAACATGACTTTCAAGTTGAATAGGAAATTATATTTATATGTGTTTAAGAGACCAGATATAAGGCATTTGTGTTACATGTTGCCAACCCATGTTTGATTCCCTGACACTATATTGTGGTCCATAGAGCACAAAGTCAGAAGTGGCTCCTGAACTCTGCCAGGTATGGTTCAGCCTCACACTACCTAAAATGTTTCGAGAGACTATATCAACATACTGAATTATGGGAAGTACTGACTTCATCATTAAATGTTTATCTGTCATGTTAGATAAATATTGGGGTCAAAAATTTTTCATCAACCATTACAAGGAGCTGGCTTTTACCCAAATTATTTTGACTCTGGTGCCCGCTCGAGCAAATCGATGATGAACGGGAAGACAGCTACCTGTGTCATATTTGATATGCCAAAAACAGTAACTAATAACACATCTCATTCCAATAACCTAAAGGAATGGTTTTAGTCTCTTCATGTTTCTGTAGTGAGCAGAGTCCCTTTGGCTATACTAGCAGGAGACCGGAACAAATGGAGATGTTACTGGTGGCTGCTGGAGCATATCAATGAACAACAGAAAGACAAATGATGCAAAATGAAGGTAAAGCAAACGCTCGTCCTTCCATGCTATCACTTTGGAGTGGCCAAAGTGATAGCATGGAAGGTAGAGCGTTTGCTTTGCCAGTTGTTGACCAGATTTCCATCCCAGTCATCTCATATGGTCCCCTAAGTACCATAAGGAGTAATTCCTGAATGCAGAGCTAGAAGTAACCCCTGAGCATTGCCGGGTGTGAACCAAAAAGCAAGAAAGAAAAGGAAGATAACAGTATACTTGTGCATACTATATCTTGTCTTTTCCAGAATAGTGGGTCTTAAAACAATTCAGGAGTTTATTTTTACTAAATTCACATGGTCAAATACAGATTAACAATAGAAAAAAGATGTGATCTATGAATTTCACTCTTACATTTTCACAAATATTTATTCCTCTAAAAGTTATAGCATATATTTTAATAGTAGTATGCTAGAACATATGTAAGAAATTAGCCTATTAAATAGATTTAAAATGTCAAAAAATAATTTTACTCCCTCACTTTTGGCTTACTTGGAACATATAATTCATTTGGCAATAATATATCACTTGAGTAAATAATCAGTCAATTTTTGTTATTTTAAATACAGTTTTTTTTTAAAGATCCTAATTTACATCAATAGCCTTAACTCATTTAAAAAAAAAAAACTTCGAATTCTGACTAAATTTTAAGAAAAGAAAAGTTTTGGAGACCAAAATGTCTGAGAAGTGACACAACAGTACTTACTTTTCTCATAATTCTTCTTTAACTCCCTACTGTCGGTTTACATATTTAGATGTTTTTCTTATACTTTACACAGAAAAAAAATGTTGATGCCTACTGCACCACTACAATGTAGATTATACCACTTTATTTGCAACAAACTAGAATAACTGTACTTTGGGTTTAGGCACCTGTGTCTTAAACCTCTGAGTATTAGGGGAAATTTTTTTCATATATCTAAGTCACATGAGACACCACACTAATTCTGATAAATTATAAAACAGACATGTTCTCCCTTTGCTCAGAACCCTTCTATGGTGTTCAACTTCCTTAGGAATAAAAACAAAAATATTTGGCCTAGAGTCATAAATGTTTTGTTCCCGCTCTACCCTTCTCTCTTACTCCACTAACCCTTCACTATTGCTTCTCCAACTAGCCTGACTTCTGCGATAATCCTATCTTTTCCTTTTTTTCCTTTTTTTTTTTTTTTTTTTTTGGGTCACACACCCAGCAATGCTCAGGGGTTACTCCTGGTTCTGCACTCAGGAATTACTCCTGGCAGTGCTAGGGAGATCATATGGGATACGGGGGATCAAATCCAGGTCCAGATGCATGTGAGGTAAATGACGCACCCGGCTGGACTATCGCTCCAGACCCTGCGATGATTCTTAAACAGACAAGTCTTGCTTCTACCTCAGGGCCTTCAAACCTGCTGTGGTCTGTCTAGTCTAAAAATGCTGTTTATCAAAATAGTCTCAAGACTGATTGCTTTCTTCCTCCAGTCCTCCACTAAGATCACCTCTTTAGGGGCCTCAGAGATGCCACTGAATGGGTTAGAATGTCCTGCAAGTATGAAGCTTCGAGGAAAGGTTGGGGGATTAATACCCAGAGGCACTAACCATGTTGACATCTTTTCTGGGAACCCTGCTCTCTGAGATCTCTGGCTCTACAAACATGTTCTAGCCACAAAGCACCATGACTAAAGGTGAACTCTGTTGAACCTCAGAAAGCACATTGGCCAGAAAATACAACTTTCTGTTTTTGTTCAACTTTCAATGAGCATTGTAGCCAGCATGTGTGTGAATAATAAAAACAAGAGGACATAGCTCCAAGAGAGCACGATGGCTGATTGTTGGGAACAGTTATTAGTACACTGTTCCTTTCTCTGTACTAATAATTATTGTAAATGAAAATACCAGTGAGGCACCATTTAATAAGGTGACTTCCTTCTTCCATTTTCTCTGTGGATGGATGATGTTGCAACGAGCAAGAGTCGCACACACACACACACACACACACACACACACACACACTTGTTTATGGTTCCCGACATTCAGCCACCATATCTGTATGTATTGCAAGCCACAATGTGTGAGAGAAGGAAGAGAGAGAAAGAGACAGAGACAATGGCAGAGAGACAGAGAGACAGAGAGAGAAGTGAAAAATTGCCTGCCATCGACACAGGCTGGGGGAGAGGGGAAATTATGGGACATTGGTGGAGGGAAATGGGCACTGATGGAGGGATGGGTGCTGAAAACCACATGACTGAAACCAAAATATGAACACTTTTGTAAATGTATATATCTCACAGTCATAATAAAATTTTTTTAAAATTAATAGAATGTATCTCCTTTTAGAAAACAAAAGAAAAATTAAAAAAAAATAAAATGGTGCCTCACAGAATCCTCAGAATCCGCTTTCCTATTTTATTTGCTCTCCATAATTGAGTATATACACTTATACATATGAAAAATAAAACTTTGTTGCTTAAGGGTTTTAAGGCAAGTTAGAGTTACTTATGGATTTTTTCAGAACTACTTAATCTATGTTGTTAGTGAGGCTATTCTCTTTGCTAATATTGTCTAAGACTAGATCCTGGGGTGGTTGGGTGTCTTAAGTGATATAGCACACATTTATTATGTTCAAGACCCTGAGCTTGATCCTAAGCACAGCATGACCCTTGGAATGATAATGGATAAAGTTCTGGTAGACCATAGGCACAAAACACCACAAAAGCTGGAGCATCCCTGTGCTCAGTCCTAATCACAGGGCAAAGCATTTCTGTGAATCAGCTTCTCCTGCTGGTTTGGTTCCCAGAACAGAGTGGAGGGAAGGGCTGTGAGGTGGAGAGGGATAAGGTGGTAGGGAAAGGAGAAAAAGGGATGAAAGGGAGGAAGATAGAGAGGAAGGAAAGATCCTTAAATATTTCATGGAAGAAACAAGTTGTTATAATAAGTGGTAAAAGATAGATGATGGGCAGAGCTATCCAAGAGAAAGCATTTATTCTGTAGGAACAAACAGAAGTCCTGGAGAAGGGTCTTAGTACCTCTGGATCCATACTTGGATCAAACAGGTATGCACACTGGACTATATATAGGGGAAAAAGGGAGATAAAAAAGCAAGTCCAGAGAGACAGATAAGTGAGGACTGTATTTTATCTTTTAGCGTTTTACTGTTTTCTCTTTTTTCTTTTTTTTGGCTTTTTGGGTCACACCCGGCAACACTCAGGGGTTTCTCCTGGCTCTGCACTCAGGAATTACTCCTGGCTGTGCTCAGGGGACCATATGGGATGCCGGGATTGAACCCGGCCGGCAGACCGGCCAAGTGCAAGGCGAACGCCCTACCCGCTGGGCTATCGCTCCAGCCCCTCTTTTAGCGTTTTAAAGAGCAATTTCTTAGATTAAAAAAAATCTAAAGAATATATGGATAATTGTAAACCATTTAATATCAAAAGCCAAGTCTTTGCTGGATGGTTCCACTTAGAAAGCAGAAGATTAACAAGTCATAAGGGGGAGAGAAAAATCAATGAACAACAATGGTAGGGGGAGAGAGACAGCATGTAAATTAAAGAAACTAAAATTATGGGCTATAAAATTGAGTTTAGATTAAGTAGCCAGACTACAGGGACACAAATGTTATAGTACACAGTGGCTCTTTGTCAGCCTTTGATCTGAACTCTTGCTTCTTTCCCTCCCAGCAGTGAGAACCACCAGACTGAACTTTTTGGTAGATTATTACCACTCTGGCCTTAAGAAGTTGGATTTTGCCCTGGCAACTTTCTCTAGCATATTCATTCTCAGAGCATATTCTTCTAAAAAATTCTTTTATCATTTTTGTTGTTTATGTAACATTGGTTTATAAGCACATAAATAGTTCTATATTTTAGGGATTCAGCTATTTCTACATTCCCTGCCCCAAAGTGCCAACATCTGCCCAAGATCCTTCCTTCTTTTTTCATACTAAAGTAATCTTGGATCAGTCATTTGACTCTTTATCTCAATTTTTTTTTATCATGCTCTATCCCTCATGCCTTTGGTTCACTCTTTCCAATTCTTTCACCTTTTCCATATTTAGTCTTCTTAGCTATCTTCTCAAAGTCCTTGAACATCATAATTTCCCCAGGAGGCCCAGAAGAAGGTCCTTAATTGTAAATATTTTAAGGGAAATTTATACTCAGGAAACACTAAAGACTCCATATTTATGTTTTAACGTTCATACCTCTGGGACTCTGGTAGAGATATATAGCCCAGATTTATTTTCACCCTTAGAGAATACAATATGGCTTTCATTATCTCCCTTTCCAGCATGGCATGCAATAAACCACCAGATATTTATAGCAATTCCCCCATTCTTTAATACATACAAACCACCTTTAGCTGAGACTTTTGATCCTTACTCTATGGAACATTGGGTTCTCAGTAGCACTTCTAAATTGGGGAATTAAACCCTTCTCTATTACCTGTGTTCAATGTCACCTTTCAGACTGCTTTCAGCATGAAAAAATTTCAGCCACCTGTCTTCTTTCATGCTGCCAAGTCTAGAGTATTAGGTGTTGTTTTTGTCTGACTTTTTTCCTTGTCTGACCACTAAAGTTTTTCAGGGGCTGACTTGCAGCATTTAGCTAAAAGTTATGACAGCACCCTCCTCAAATGTGGTTTGAATTGAGTATTCCAGGTACAGATATAACTAAAATGGTAGTGAGTAATTCAAGTGATTGCTATATTAAGTGATGATGCACTTTTCTTGGAGGACTGGCTTTGACCTTGGGTATAATAATGCATAGCTCAAACCCCTTTAAGATCAGAGTCAACTAAATCTGTGCTCCTCACACCCTCCTTATCCCCCATCCCCTCCCTCTCTCCTCTACCCCACACATTCACCATCTCACATACACCACACAGACCCTTAGCGGTGCTGAGGGGTATGCTTTTAATAGTTGAGTTTAAGTCTTAGAGGCCCTTTCTATATTATTTACCCCAAGAGTCCATATTTCACGTTTGTCACAACTCATTAAAAATTACCTCTGTTATTTCAAATATTTCACTCTCTGGATAGCTTTATAAGTTTTGCTCAGATTTTGTCCCTCCATCTCTATTTCCCTTACGACAGCTTAGATCCTATTACTGTTACTCAGTAGCAGTTCATTAAGTTGAGCCTTGGTATTTGTCTATGACATCATATTTTGGATTATTCCATCCCACTATTTCCTACAGCTGCTAGTTGCTGTCATTTTTTCTCCCCAGGAGAGCAGCAGAATGAGTGCAAGGTCCAATGAGCCTACCTTTTATGCCAGTGAACAGACTGACAGCTCCAGGACCTCATTATATGGCACTTTGTATAGTCATTTGATGCAATGCATCTCAGGCAAGAGTACTGGTAAAACACATTTGAGAGGTAGATCTATACATACATGATAGACAGAACAGATGCACTGCTTGAGATTCAAAACCAAAAAAAAAAAAAAAAACTCAGAGAAAAAGATATTCTAAGAAAGCTTTCCTAAATTAAAGATGTTTTAACCTGAATACTTAGCTTTTCACCATACCAATAGATCCTAACTCAGTTTTGAGGCAGATATAGAAAAAGAATGTATATGTGTGTGTGTGTGGGGGGAGGAACATAAGTAATTTGAGAAATTTTCAAAATAATAATGTGCTAGAAAATTTATGTATTTCATTAGCTCATTTTAAATATTTGCATTGGAAAATGCAAACACAGGTAAAAATAGCAAGAAATAGACCAGAGAGATGGTGCAGAGGTTAAGATGCTTGCATTGTATACAGTTCATCATGGTTTGTATACAGATCACCATACAGTTCACTGCAAAATCACCAGAATTTAACTATTAACGTTTTACATATTAGTCTTCCTGCTGATATTACTTTCCTCCGATCAGAATTATAACCTTCAGAAATCCCTGTAGTTAAAAATATCTCCCAGCACACAAATTTGTGGTAGGAAAATGCATAAAAAATACTTTTTTGCTTTATTTTTATTTTTTATCTAAACATATTTTAATTGATATAATTTTCCATGGGTATTTATCTAGAGCATAAATACAGATTGACAGTGGCATGCTCTATTACTTTGAAGGGGGTATTGTAGTCTCCTGGCTTTATTTGTTGCTATTGAGTAATCAGCTGTAATTTTTTGGGTGAGAGACATTTTAGATCACATCCAGTGATGCTCAGGGATAACTCCTGGCTCTGCACTCAGGAATCACTCCTGGTGGTACTCAGAGGATCATATGGGAGGCTGGATATACAACCTAGGTTGGCTGCATACTAGGCAAATGCTCTACCCACTCTACTATTGCTCCAGCTGCAGTTGTATTTCTTATTTTAATAGTTAATCAGGCTAGATATTTATATTGCTCTATTTGCTTTGTGGCTTCACTGGCAGTGATCAGAAATCACTCCAACAGTCCTCTTGGAGTCATATGTGGGGAACCAAAGCAAGGTGAGCCACATGTGAGGGAGGCCCTGTATCTGCTCTACTCTCTCTCCTGCCTCAATTATTTATATTTTAAATACTTTCATAGTATATATATATATATATATAATTATATATATATATATATATCTGAATAACTTCCTATAAGCAGGCTTATTTTATTCTTTCCTATTAATTGTTTAGAATTCCTGAAGCTGATGAAATGTGGTTTAAAAATATAATTCTTGGGGTCGGAGCAGTAGTCGAGCGGGTAGGGCATTTGTCTTGCATGCAGCCAGCCTGTGCCGGCCCAGGTTCGAAACCCAGCATCCTATATGGTCCCCCGTGCACTGCCAGGAGTGATTCCTGAGTGCAAATCTAGGAGTAACCCCTGAGCAGTGCGGGTGTGACCCAAAAAAGCAATATATATATTTCTTAATTATTATGGCAACAGATATTACTTTTTATTTACATGTTTCCTACCATAATCTATTTTAACATTTTTTACATTTATTATTCATTTTTAAATGTATTATAAATTTTTATTCTTATGGTACTCTAAGTATTTCTATTTTGAAGTTTAGCTATTTTGTTTTAATTTTGGCTATCCTTTTCTATGGCAATATTTTTAAAAAGTTTGTCTCCAGTCTATAGCATATCGATACCATTCTCATTAGTAATTTTGTTTTCTACATTGTTCCTGAAAGTTTTCCTAGTTGCTATATTTTAAGTTCAATATTTATTTTAATTTTCCCTAAAACGTCCTTCCCTCTCTACACAAAAATAAAATAAAGTAAAAAGCAATAAAACAAATACACAAATAAGTAACTTTTTCTACTTTAACTCCCTTTAGCCTTATTATTCACATTTTCTTAAATGTAACAAAATAAAATAGAAATATGATTCACATTTTCTGAAAACAACTTCACTTGTGCAGATGAGCATCTTATATTCACATAGTGACAACTATAAGCTGAGTGTTAATAACTTTGAATTTCCAAAATGTTCTTACATCATTTTATTTATAATTTCCAAGAAATCATACAACTAATAATCATACTTGGTGTCTGGGTGGGAGTAGAGTGTGTCATACCCATTATTGCCCTAGGCTTACTTCTTACTCTGTACTAAGGGAACTCTCCTGGCAGTATCCAGAGTATCTTATACTATCTAGAGAAATAAATTATTAAATTATTCAATGAGAAAGAAATAATAATTAGAAAATTTTAGAGATATTTTTCTGAACTTTCATTATTATCCTTATACATAATTTTACCTAACTACAGATGTTTTCCATTTTCACAAATTTTATCATTTTGTAATGTAGACAACCCCTTTTATTAATAATTAAAAAAATCCCAAATTAAAGAAAGTTGTAGAGTCTGGATTTCTAGATATCTGATCCTGGTCTGATTGTGCAGAGAAGCGAAAAGAGTATTATACTGGACTTGATTGCAGAACAAAACTGGATTTTAGATTGGTAGAGAATATAAAACCAAATTGATGAAAATTTTGAAAGGAATATGCACATTATAAATATAAGGGAGAACATGTCTGTTCTGGAAAACTTAAATGGGAGTAATTGAGATTGTGGCCATGATGTGTCTACATACATTTCTGGCCAAACTTTTAGGATAAATTGCAGAACCTTGTTTCTCTCTTTCCCGTCAAATCTCTAAATTATGCAATTTATCCTCAAACAGTTTGGCCAGAAATGTATGTAGACACACTTATAAAGGAAACATTAAGAGATAAATTTAGATAAGGATCTGCATATGTTTCTTCTATTATTTAATTATTCCAAAATAAAGATATTTCTGTTTTAGATTATAATGTTGTTATAGTGTAGGAAGCAGGGATGCAGGAAGGGTGGAGTCTCATAGACACCAGACACCTTCTGGCCACTAAAACCTCCCAGGAGAAGGCTCAACTTCGAAGAGAGGCAACCAGATAATGCCCGGAGATGCCTAAAGGAGAGGAGCAGCGCACCAGGAGATCTGTCTGATAAGCGGCCCACAGGAACTCTGATGAACATGAACGTTTGGACTTTAAAGATAGGAGTTTTAAAGTTTTAAAGTTTAAAAAAACACATTAAATGCAATAAAAACCTTAAAAACAACAATAACAAAAATCAATGTGTGGAAATTCCTAAATGAATTGTAACACCTGCAGTTTACCTTTCATTAATGTAAACATGTTTTTTATTTAGAAATGACATAGCATAGTAAAGTATTAAAAGGTTCTAGCCCAGTCCAGTGTGGAACGAATCCTCCACTTACTGAGATCCTTGTGGCTTAAGTGAATCCCCAGGTCCAAAGTCTTCAGGCAGGGGACAGAGTGATAGTCCAGCAGGTAGGGCATTTGCCTTGCATAATAAGCTGACCTGGGTTTGGCATCCCATATGTTCCCTCCAGCACCATCAGGGGTAATTCCTGAGGAAAGAGCCAGGAGTAACCCTTGAGCATAGATGGGTGTGACCACCCAAAAAAAAAAAAAAAAAGCAAAAAAAAAGTCTTCAGGCTCTCTCTGAGTAAGTAGGTAGCACGCCCCATCTACAACTCGGAAAACAATGGACTAGTGGCCCATCCCTCTGACTAGTGGCCCATCCCTTGGGCGCAGACCCGCAGCCAACCTGGAGTTGCTTTGCCAGTCAGAACCTCCTCCTCCTCAAAATCTGGGCACTGATCCTCTAGAATCAAGAGAGATTGCAGAGACCCAGTTTATCTACAACAGAAAAGGCCGCTGACACCCTACACGTCATCTCCTTTGGTAGGTTTCCAGCCATAGTTATGTAGGATGTGGGATAATTAATGCTAACTTTAGAGAAAACATATTTGCAGCCTGATTGTATTAGTGTTAACCATTGTGGCTTGGACTGCGTTTGCGATAAGTTTTTTTTTTTTTTTTTGGGGGTCACACCCGGCAATGCTCAGGGGCTACTTCTGGCTCTGCACTCAGGAATTACTCCTGGAGGTGCTCGGGGACCATATGGGATGCCGGGGATCAAACCCAGGCTCAGGGGCTACTCCTGGCTCTGCACTCAGGAATTACTCCTGGCGGTGCTCGGAAGACCTTATGGGATGCCGAGGATCGAACCCAGGCCGGCAGAGGTCAGCCGCGTGCAAGGCAAGCGCCCTACCCGCTGGGCCATTGCTCCGGCCCTATTTGAATAGTCTTCAAAGCCATACAGACTATCTGAGACTGGCTCTTAAGAGAAACCTACCTGAGCACTCCGCAGGCAAAGGCAGATAGGGGACCTGGCAATGAACTTTTGGTAAACAATAAAATTTAAGCAGAAATCACAGGGCCGTGGCCCTCAGAGAGCCCAAAGGCATGAGGACCGCATCTCTTTGAGATGCAAAAACTGAGCTCTATTCAGATGGAGAAACTGAAGCCCTACTGGGAGTAGGGTGAGCTCTCAGAAAAGACAGAGTTCTAAAGGTCATGCTAAGAATATGAAAGGACACTCAAAAGGCCAGGCTTTACCTGTGATAACACCCAGACTAACTTTCATATATGCAGAGAAGTCAAGACAATTTGTAGGAATTATATATAGCCTCCTCCCCAAAGCCATTCACTGCTGTTTTCCACCCGGGAGAAGTGCCTGTTTTTTTTTAACTATTGAGAATTCTCCATGTTTTATTTTATTTTATTAATTTTTTATTATCCCACCATGAGATATACAGTTACAAAAGTGTTCATATTTGGCTTTCAGTCATACAGTGTTCCAGCAACCATCCCTCCACCAGTGCCCATTTCCCTCCACTGATGTCCCATGATTTCCCCCTCCTCCCCCAGCTGTGTCTATGGCAGGCAATTTTCACTTCTCCTCT
Organism: Cryptotis parvus; assembly: GCA_021461705.1. Lineage (NCBI taxonomy): Eukaryota > Metazoa > Chordata > Mammalia > Eulipotyphla > Soricidae > Cryptotis > Cryptotis parvus. Next base: position 50,249 of record JAJIBD010001474.1, on the reverse strand, counting down.
CCTTTCTTTCTCTCACTCTCTCTCTCTCTCTTCCTTCTTTTACACACTGTGGCTTGCAATACATACAGTTAGAGTTATCATGTATATCCTTTTTGCCTACTTTAAATACCAGTTCTATGCTGGTATTATCATTTACAATAATTATCAGTACACTGTTCCTTTCTCTGTATTGCCTAATCTCTGACTCCCACACATTTGCGAGCAGTGCCTGTTTTCACTTGAACCTTGTTTCTCTCTTTCCTGTCATATCTCGAAATTTCTTTAAATGAAAACTCTTTTGCCTCACTATATCACCTCTGTCTTGAATTATTTCCTGTGAGGGAAGACTACAGATATAGAATACCTGTGCCTAGGTTAGGACTGGCTTTCCTTTTCCTGCAAAGAGCAATTCCTTGCTCCAGCCTGAGTTCATAGTTCCTTGTTAACTGGGGTAGTGATCTGTTCCTGCAGGGCTCAAAACAAATGGGTTTTCTGGTGCAGCTTGCCAGCTGCCTTGCGGGGCTGGTAGGTTGCAGTCTTCCTTGCTGTGTAGGTGTTTGGAGCCAATTTAACTAGTCCTACCCACACCAGGCATTTCTCCAGCAGAAAGTCGAATGCACTGTTTCCTTGAGTCTACCTCACTTGCTCCCCACTTTACCAAGCCACCAGCAACAATACACTTGTACTGTTATTTTTATGGCCACATACTTTTACATCATTTTATTTACATATTCTAAATCTATTATCATATCAATCTACTATATAAAATTATTTGTGCCTTACTCTTCACTTTAATGGAGCTTATATATTTCCTGAATTAAATCCATGCAGATTTTTAGAGGCTTAAGATGAAGATACTTTCGTTCAAAAAGGATTTGTATATTTATTTGGAGGCTTATTTGTGTACTCTCTAAAATATTCTTACACTGAAGTCCTCACCTCAAATATATCTATTTATAGTTAGGTCTTTCAATAACAAATGGTTTTGTTCTATTTACATTTTTTTATAATAGGAGCTTATACTGCTGAAGGACCCCTTACCTAAAAGGGAAGTTTACCTTTTGGTAACTTTATCTCAATTGTCCCTTGAAAACAACTGATAACTCTCTAATTATCTCAGTAAACCCTAACCTGACATTACTACCAGATCAGTCTATTCTCAAGGTATCTGATTATCCTAGAGACATTGCCCATATGCTTTGTCACTCATTAGAATACAAGATAACTCTCCTTAAAAATTTACAAGTCACTGCCCCCTTGGCATAGCACACTCTCTGGAAACTGGCCACACTGGTATTTGTGCCTAAAAAAAAATATTCGTATTTTTCACATTATTGGATTTTTCTCCTAATCCAAGTTACTAAAAGATAGTTAATAGAGATTGTGAACTGAAGTTTTAATCTAGTAGGATGATTATTCCCCTCTAAGAAGGACTCTCAGTACACAGGCAAGAACCAGGTATGGGCACAATTAGTCTGATTTTTTTTAACTAAATTCTCTATACTTAAAGTTAACTGTGCCACTTCTAGCTATTGGGTTAAAAAATGTCAGCATTTCCATTATGATGCTTGGAGCTACCATTACACTTAAATGAATATTCCCATTATAAAAATATTAATTTCAAAATGTGTCTTTGAAATGTGGCCACTTTATTTATGAGACCACATTTCTAAACCATTTTTGGACCATTCCTGACAATGCTCAGGGTCTATTGCTCACTCTGTGGCTAGAGGTCATTCCCCCACATACTAGAGATTCAAAACTATACCTACCATCCCCAAAAATAAATGTGCTCATCTCTCTAGCACACATATTTCCTAACTCAAAATACTTTTTTCATGTTTTAAATTTCTGAAATTAGGATGAGTTAGAGCAATAACAGGTATACTTAATGCCATAGCATTTCCTTTAGAACAGTTTCAAAAACTGTATCTTCAGTTACATAGCATCTGAATCTTAGAAAATTGTAAAGACTATTATGTTGCATGTCTTTATTTTGAAATAAGTTATAAACATACCAAAGGGTCATTCTTATTGGTGGTTGTGAAGGGAGGCAGCCACAGGTTCTTGGGAAGTGGTCAAACCAAGATATAATTCAAAGACATTTCTTTGTGATACAAAGATCTTTGTCAATAGCCCTAAAGTAGCCAAAAAAAAAAAAGCATGCACATTGGACCCCCTTCGTGGACACAGGGATTGAGACCAATAAGACTGGCTGGTGCCAGCACTGGCCAAGAGAAAGTTGGACTCCCTCCAGAAAAAGACGTTTCAGTAGGAATAAGGCAATGATAAGAACATGAAGATGAACCACCAAGATTTCAAAGCTCATCCCTTAATAATGAATGCCATAGCAACTGACTCTTACCTACATAGAAAGACATAAATGGGAAAAGTTTGGGGGAAAATTTCTAAAGCCAACTTCACAAAAGGAGATAGGTACTTTTCATACTGGGAGTTGGAGCACCACACCCAGGAGGGATAGCGGGTTCTAGCCCTGGCCCACCATTCCAGCAGGGCCTCACAACAAGCCAGACGACCCCTCCTTACTTCATGAGGGCCGCCATCTTCCACATGGGACTTTCCTCTCGTCAGAACTCCACCCAGCAGCGATCTATCAAAGCCTGGCTCGCACGGCCACTTGCAGCCATGCAGTTCATCAATAAGTGCTGTGTTTAGAGGTGACTACAAGAGTATGCCACCCACACGGCAAGCCTGGTAAGCTGCCCGTGTCATATTTGATATGCCAAATACCGTAACAATTATATTAGGTCATTCCCATGACCTAATATAATTGTCTGAGGCTCTTTATGTTCCTGGAGCGAGCAGATGCCCTTGGGCTCTAATAGCATGAGACAGGAGCCATTACTGGTGCCCGCTCGAGCAAATAGATGATGAGCGGGAAGATAGTGATTTCTTTTCTTTTACTTTTGGGGGTACACTTGACTATTTTCTTTCTGAAAAAGCCAGCATTTTCTAGAATAAGTTTGTCTTTCACACCTCATAATCACTTAAAAAAACTGTTTAACTTTACTATTTACTAAATTCGTTTCTGAAAGGGAAGACAACAGATAAAACAAGCAAACAAAAAAAAAAACCTGGATGAAGGTTTGAGCTTATTTTTCCTGTTCCTGCAAAGAGCAGACTCCCCTTCAGACTGAATTCCACAATTCCCCAAGGAATTGAAAGATGGAAATTAATTCCCACACCGTGGATAGTAAATGGTACTCCAATGCAGTCTAAGTGCTCCCTAAAGGAACTCGAGAGATACAAAGGTCTGTACTGTACAGGCAGTGTACAGTATCTACCCATCCTGGGTAGTACAGAATCTACCCTCCTGACCCACCCAGGCACATGCTTGGGTGACCAAGGTGGGCTTAGGGCACTGAGCTGCTTTTTTGACACTATTACCTATCTTCTATCCACTTTACAAAGCCCCCTGCAATATTTATCATCTCTAAGTCAAGTGTTAAAGAAAACAAATTCATTTATTCTTTTGAATGTGATTATTATAGTTCAAATAACATATTTTTATTCTTTCCTATAATATTACTAATATCAATAATAAATATTATAATTAGTATTTACATTAGTATTGTACTAAAATATCTAATATTTTAACATTAGCACTAACAATTTAATATCTTTTAATGCTTGTACTCATTTGGGTTTTCAAAATAAGATGAAAATTTAAGCTAAAATTTAGTGCTGTTAAACTCAATGAAATTATTTTATTAGTTTGTTCATTCTGTGTTTTATAAACCAGCAAAGAACGTTCTTCTATTCTGGTCTAGTTCCTCTTTATTATCCAGTATTGCTTATTTTGAAATTCCTGCATTCTAATCTATATAATAAATGGCAAAATGCCTTTTTATCAAGATGTGATAAATAGAGTAAGGTAATTTCTAATGGGTTTTTCTCTTGCAATAATTTAATCTTACAAGTTTAAAATACACGTGGCTTGGTTTTTCCATTCTTTTTTATTTTAATGAATTTTTTAATGATAGGAATAGTTGTAAAAACATTGAAGTGAAATGAAAAAATCATAATCTCTTTTATTTGACTCTAACTGAATCTTCTTCAACAGGTCCTTAGACAATTCTGCAGAGTCCTAAGAATTATAATAACTACGAGTGAAATTTTACATGCTAAAAATACTGTTTTGATTTTTTATTTAGGTTCAATATGACAGCAAGTCTAATCCCTAATACCCTCTGAATTTGGATGTCTGTAGGATCCACTGGTGTCGGGGAACAGCCGCCGGGGGTCCCCGACAGTGTCAGGACAGAGGTTGTCTTCTACCTCCGAGGGCGCGGCAGAGGTTGTCTTCTACCTCCAAGGACGCCGGAGAACAGATGAAAACTCACGAGTCCGGTGCAGTTCCAAAAAGGCTTTTAATAGTACAAAAGCTCTTCCACAGCACTCTAATATAATGAACAAACTTTAGCTCTGGTCCAAACTTAGACCATACAAAAGAGCCTAAGTCTCCCACCAAAGAGAGAGAGGGATCTCACCCGAGCTGAGTCCTACCCAGAAGAAGGAGCAAAAGGCCAAAGAGCAAAAGGCCAAAAGCCGCGAGCCGCAGGAGCCAAAAGCTGAAGGCTGAGGAACCAAAAGGCAAAAGGTGAAGCGGCCTCAAGTCAGCCCCTTATATACACCAAAGTAATCCAATCGGGAGGGGCATATCAACAAAGAACTCTAAACAGAGTGTAGTGCCACACTGTATTGCAGGTATAAACAAAGGTTATGCCAAGGACTAAGGAGATTATCTCTTATGTAAAACACTGGAGAGAGAGGGCTGATATAAAGTAATACATCTTAACTTCATGAGCTTCATGTAATCTAGATGGTACCCACAAGGTCCTTATTATTATCTGCACCAGGGTGATTCTGAGTATCTTGTTCTCGTGTACTGAAAGGGTCACTCTCGCCTGCTTAGAGCAAACTAGTATGATCCTTCCTATAGTCTTCCTATAGTCTCAGTGTAGCCAGGGTGGTAGTCTCCTGGTAAATTCTAACTGTCCCACGCTGGGTGCAGTGGGTATAAAGAGTAGCTGTGCCCAATCTAGAAAACATAGAAGTCTTAGTAGATGTATAAGTCAGAAGTTATTCAATCAAGGTGACTTCTGTAAGTGCCACACCCTCTAGCAGTGTTTACATAGAAGAGAGGTCTCATTAGAATGAACCTTGACTTAAGTAGATTAAGCTGGGAGTGGGCAAAACAACAAAACTCCCAGAATAGCTAAACCTGCCCTCCAACACACTGGCCTGTGTCAAAGGTGACTCTTACTCCCAAGAACACAACAAAGTTAACTGAATGGGATGATGATAACTGAGAGGTGATGAATTAGTTCAGAAATTATACTCTAGTGGAAAAGCAAAGACTCAAAAAAATGATCAAGTTTCTCATAAAGCTTAACTAAAGAATTATTGTTAGCCAGAAAAATAATGTGTGGGAGAGTATGCTACAGCTAACGAATAATATATTCTTAAAGACTCCCAGGTAGAATTTAGAGAGTCAGATTTGCAGGAATGAAAGAAGAGAGAGTGCAAATCATGGACATTGAAGTCAAAAGCTAGGGAAGTATTGTAAAAATAATGAGGGTGAGGGTGGATGAGAAGAACAAAAGATAGGGAGAAAGGGGAGGATGATAAGGTGGAAGGGTGGAATAAATGGATATTACCTCAATACCAATGGGAAATTTTTTCAAGCAACTTAGTCTTTGAGAGGATTAACTAATGATGAATTGAGCTGAAAACTAAGACCTAGAAACCAAATTATAATTAATTTTTCTCCAAAATCCACACACTGTACTTTAGATATTTTAATTCGACCCAGTTCCAATGGAATTTTTCCATAAGGTCCAGAAGGACTCAACCTTCTAGGATATCCTACGGTGTCGGAAGAGAATCTAGAATAATTCTAAACTGTATCAGGCAAAAAAAGTCTAATTCTAGACTATATCAGACCAGCTTATGATGGTCCTGTTGATCTATTTTTCTCTTTTTCTCTAAACTATTTCGTAGAAAATAAGTATGGGTTTATTTAGAAGCTTGATCTTCTTTTAGCTCCCTTTCCAACCGAAAATACTGTAAATTGGATTTTCTGTTTAAGTAGTGATCAATGTCCTAGTGACAAATTAAGAATTACTTTCTGTTTGGGAAAAAATTTTAAATCAAATACATTTTTATACTTTTTCTGGAATATAGTAATTTTGTTAACACACAGTAAATTAATTTGATATTTTATTATTTTGGGAGGGTGTGATTCATACCTGGAAGTATTCAAGGGATGTTCATTGCTTAGGAATGTTCATTGGCTCTGTTTTAGCAATCCTAGAGGAGGCTGGGGATCAAACCAAGGTCAGCTGCCAAAAGCAAGGCCAGCACTTTTTAACCCTGTAACTTTCTCTTCAACCTAGATCTAATTTTAATCGTGAATTTCTGCTCTTGCTGAACAAGCGATGTTCAGTTTTTACAATTGAAATTTACATTTCTAGTATTGCTAATATTTTGATTTAAATAATAAAATATTATCTATGTAATAAAATATCTATATAATAAATATATAAATATCTATAAAATAGTTCTATTTTATAAAAATATAAAAATCTCTATAATAATAAAATATCTATAATAAAACCAGGTAGGTACATTGTCATCAACTCTTCCCTTCCCCACTGAATTAAGAGGATAATATTCTCCAGAAAATTCAGTGAAAACCAGAGAGGGACTCAAATACTGACAACCTAACTGCAAGAACAAGTACGCTGGCTTGAATGTATCAGTTAAAATTCAAATGTTTTACACAACGAAAAATATTTTCAAAGATGTAAACTAAGTATAATGTATACAGTTGTTCACTTATAATGATGCACAACTAAAACTAAATGCTATAATTTAATGTTAGTGCCAAAAGTTATAAAAAATTTTAAAAAAGATGAAATCAAATTTGATTTCATGTTTATCTTCATGCTATTCAGTATTTACAACTTAAATATTATACTAACGAATCTGAATGTGAGAATAACAAGATCTTTACATACCTAACTGAGATCTTACTACTTGAAGAGTCTACTAAGTGCTTTGCATATGTCAAGTGGCTTAATCCATAAGACTATATCGTATGAAAAATAAAATTTTTATCACCAGTTCAGAGATAAAAGTTAAGGGACTGGAGAGATAGATCCATGGGTTGGAGCACAAACTTTACTTCAATCTGGGCAGGAGCCCCAGGTTTGATACCTGGCTCCACATTGTTCCCTGAGCGCTGCTAGACGGCCCCCAATACTGAGTCAGGAGGACTGTCAGATGTGGCCCCAATACAACAAGAAGGTGAAAATTAAAAGGCAAAGAGTTAATATTTTATTTTGTTTTACTAATTGATAAGCCTGGGCTTCAGCCATCTGCTTGTCTACCTCCTTAGCTAACAAACTATTTACTTCTTTAAAAAAAAAAAGGAAACTACTTTCTGTTCTGTTTGCTACTGAACCCATTTTCAGCTTCCCTATGGCTTATCTGGAAAAATTTTTCTTTTCCTCTGTGGTGCCAGCTAAATTCAATTGTATGAGATAGGTTATCAACAACTGTCATTGAAACTATCTGATTATGCTAATAAAAATTAAAAAAGGCAAGGCCACTGTGGCACAACAGGGGAGGACAATTGCCTTGCATATGATCTATATACATTCTATCTCATCATCCTGGCACTGTATACTGCCAGGAATGATCCCTGAGCACAGAGCCAGGAGTAAGCCCTGAGTACCCTGGTTGTACCCCCCAAAATAAAAATAAATTAACTAAATGAAAGGGAACTAGTTTTTTTAAGAAACTAATCATCAAATTATTCATTATCCTTTTAATAATGCCATTGGAATCTCCAGAGAAAGAAGAGGTTATTACATTCAAATTTCCCATTATATTGCCAAATATCTGCTGCCTTCTCATCCTTACCTCAAGGTCACATTTCAATGGGCATTTTTGACATAAGGCAATTTTATCAGTGTGAATCTCTGAGTCTATGTTCACAGTAAGCAATAAAATCTGGTGACTTTTATCACCTGAAGGGAGCATTGCGAGATGCATCTGCAATTTAATATATAGTATTATATATACACACACCCACTTTAAATATATATAGCTGAGATTATGAACAAAGGTGAGAACATAAAATTGGCTATTATATCTTTTTTTATATGAGTATACAGTCATCTCTAAGTATGTCATAGAATACCATAGCTTGTGGTATAATTTAATATTTTAAGTGAAAGACTAGAAAGGTGATGACTCATTTTATCTAGTGCCAGATTTCCTAGATACAAAATAGAATAGAACCGAAAAGTGACTCCTAATAGTTCAGAGAGCCACAAAGTCACCACGTGAAAAAACCTATTAATGCACTTGAAGTTGGACACCAAAGACACTCAGCACTGCATCACAGTAAATTGGAATGGGAATAAAACTATGAGACATGAGGGAAAGCCCTTAACCAGTAAACGTCCTGAATATGTGTGACAAATCTTTTATTGGACTTTACAAGAAATTATATAGCATTACAAGTCATTACGTTCTGCAGAGTTATGTACCAATATTAAGTTTGAAACTGGGGGTAGGATGTGAAAATTTGTGTGGTAGCATAGTAAGAAAAAAATTGATTATTCTTCAGTGATTACAACAATTAGTGGGGAGCATTAGTGAGGAATTAATATGATCCCTGGAAGACATAAATTTAGTTTCATCAATTATTTTTGGATTTTACTGAATATGAGAAAGTTTTCTAGTGATTTTGTTTGGTCACAGTCCACAGTACTCAGGATTTACTGCCAAATCCAAGGGATCCCATTGGATATCTGGAATTCAACAGAGGTCTTCTGTGTTCAAGCCAAACACCTTAACACCAAGCTATTTTTGCAGTATTTTCATGAGGTCACTGTATCACTCTATCACTGTCTTCCCGTTCATCATCAATTTGCTCAAGCGGGCCCCAGTAAAATCTCCGTATGTCCTGTCTCATGCTAGTAGAACCCAAGGGCATCTGCTTGCTCCAGGAACGTAAAGAGCCTCAAACCATTCCGTCAGGTCATGGAAATGAGGTCATGAGATAGTTTTAGGATTTTCAGTGCTATGAGCCAGAATAATAATATAGTGGGTAAGATACTTGCTTTGCATGCAGCATAACTGGGTTCAGTCCCCAGTACCACCTATAGTCACCATACCTGCCAGGAGTGATCACTGAGTATGGAGCAAGAGCACAGCCAGTTTAGGTTCAAAAAGTGAATAAGAAATAGATTTTCAGTGCTAGGTTATACCCAAGAACTATTAAATACAAATTTTTCTTTAATGATTTTCTAAAACTGTCAAGATTGAAAACCAATTTTGGGTAAATGTTCACAAAACTTTAGTTCACATCATAATCATTGGGCAGGTTTATTAAAAGATTGCTGTATCCTGAGTCCCCGAATGTCTAAGTCTGGCTTGGGACTCATTTTTATTTCTAATATGCTGATATCGATTAGGTGATTTGTAACATAATAATTTGACTTCAGATACGAGGGAAACCAAAATCCAGATGGTCCTGCTGCTGGGTTAGCCTATTTACCAAAGCCTTTTGGAAGTCCTGCAGAGTATTAGACACCTGATTTTCCTGTTACTACTTTTAATACTTAGGGGCATGCTCTTCCAAAATAATCAACCTGGGTAACTTCTAAATAAGCTGGATAACTGTTATGGAAATCACGACTAGTAAAGCTCAACAATCCTTCATGATATTGTAATGATGAGGTTTAAAGTTGGAATTTTAGAGTTTTGGAGAATTCTGACATGAAAAAATCCTGATTTCCTTTCTTCTAAATTCTGACTTCAACAATCTTTATTTTCACCCATCTCTCAGCATATGAGTTATAGCCTCCTTTTAATGTTCTCAAAGACAGAAGAGCAGAAATACTGGAAGATGCAGCAGAAGCCGGGAAAAGCATTCTCACTGCCCGCCTGTCCTTCGCCAACTATAAGACCAAGATGATTGCATCCGACGCCCTGGTGGATCTATCACATCTTCCAGAAAGGCAATGGAGAAGATTATCCAGGACTTCAACTCAAATCTCTTTGATAGCCACATCCACCTGCCCACATACCAAATTCCACAGGATGGATATGTCATTCCCAACGTTCTCCTTTCTGAAATTCGATATGCCATCTCGTCCATAAAGAAGGGAACAGCACCAGGACCAGACAAAGTCAGATCACGAACACCTGAAGAATATGCTGTCGGTACTCATCAATACACTAGCTCGGCTCTTCACACGCTACCTATCTGAATGCAAGGTGCCCTCCCAATGGAAAACCAGCAGGACAGTTCTACTGTTCAAGAAGGGAGACATTCACGACATCGGCAACTATCGCCCCATCTGCCTGTTGTCTGTCATCTACAAGCTGTTTACACGAGTCATCCTGAACAGGTTAAGCAGAACACTAGATGAAGGACAACCATGCGAGCAAGCAGGCTTCAGGAAAGGATTCAGCACAATCGACCATATCCACACAGTAACCAAGCTCATCGAGATTTGTAGGGAGTACAAGATGCCGCCCTGTCTCACGTTCATTGATTTACAGAAAGCCTTTGATTCTGTGGAGACTGAAGCAGTCATCGAAGCCCTAGCCAAACAGGGTGTTCAAACCCAATACATCAAGATCCTTCGTGAGCTGTATTATGGATTCACCACCAGGATCTCACCATTCTACAAAGAAATGATCATTAATGTGAAAAGAGGGGGTTTGACAGGGTGATACCATTTCACCAAAACTCTTCAGTGCCACCCTTGAGAACATCATGCGACAATTAGAATGGGAAGGTATGGGAGTGAAGATAGATGGTCGGCAACTAAACCACGTCCGCTTCGCTGATGACATCATTCTAATAACACCAAACATTAGCCAAGCGGCACAAATGCTGGCTGACTTTGACCGAGAATGTGGAAAGATAGGTCTACAGCTGAATCTAAAAGAAAACCATGTTCATGGAGAATGAACTAGTTCCAGAGGCCCCTCACTCTCAATGGAACAAACATCTCTGAATGCAGCAGTTATGTGTACCTAGGTCGAGAAATCAACATGATGAACGACCTAATACCTGAGCTGCACAGGAGGAAGAGAGCGGCATGGAATGCCTTCAAAGGCATCAAAGAAATAGCTAAAAAGGACAAAGAACCTCCGGCTCCGGGCACATCTCTTTGACTCCACCATTTTCCCTGCATTAACATACGCCTCAGAGACCTGGGCCCTACGAAAGCAGGATGAGAATGCTATTCGGGTCTCCCAGAGAGGAATCGAAAGAGCTATGCTTGCTTGGAATATCACGCTACTCAAGTGAGAGAAGGAATCCGGAGTTCTGACCTCCCATTGCTGTTCCAGAATCAGGGACGCTGTCTCGTTTGCCAAGGCATCAAAAATCAGATTGGCTGGACATGTAATGTGATTTGGAGACAACCGCTGGACTAGAGTCATTACCGACTGGATCCCACGGGATGTCAAAAGATCCCGTGGCCGCCCACCTACAAGATGGTCAGACTTCCTTGTCAAGACCCTGAAGGAACAGTTTGAGGCTCTTCATATTCCCGAATCAACCAGATGCCATTGGGCTACATTGGCACGTGATAGGGTCCAATGGAAATGTTACTGGTGCCCGCTCGAGCAAATCAATAAATAATGGGATTCAAGTGATAAAATGATCAAGTATATATAGGATTTAGAGGGTGGTGAAGGGATGGAGTCACCTATATAGTGATAAGTAAGTCCTTGGACGTTGAATACAGTACTGAGGTTCTATCAATGGGTTGGGTCAAGGGAAAGAGGAAGGGGTAGTGCATAAAAGGTAGAAGAGAAGTGACAGGAAGACAATTATGAGGGTCTTGGGCCCTCTGATGATGGTGGAACAGCAGTACATTTCTACACCACAAGCATGCCTTAAAATCAATTATATCTATGTCGCTCCAAAAAATAGAAAAAAAATATAATTTTATCATGTACAAAAAATTAAGATAGCTAATTAGTTCTTTCAAGTCTTTTTGGTCTCTGATTCTTTATTAAAATGTTAAATTTGGGGGCAGGAGCAATAGTACAGCGGGTAGGGTAACCTTATATGCAGCCAACCAGGGTTCAATCACTGGCATCCAATATGGTCTCCCAAGCACCTCCAGGAGTAATTCCTGAGTGTAGAGCAAGGAGTAACCAATGAGCATTGCCAGGTGTGAACCAAAAAAGCAAAAACTAAAATTATATTTAATTTTTTTTGTCATGTTAAAAATTTAGAACAAATATACCACTAAATCTTGATCATTCTCCTATGAAAATCTGAATAATTATTTCTACTTCTGGATCAAATCATTCTCACCTATCCCTCTTTAAAATATCTTTTCACATATTATTTCTGATAGGTTAAGAATGTATCAGGATTTTTCCTATATTTTCTTCAATGTACTTTATGGTTTCAGGTCTGATATTGAGATCTTTAATCCATTTTGATCTGATTGTTGTGCATAGTGTTAGAGGTTCAAATTTAATTTTTTTGCATGTAGCTGTCCAGTTTTATCAGCACCACTGTTGAAGAGGTTTTCCTTTCTCCATTTGGTACTTTTTGCTCCTTTATCAAAGATTAAATGGTCATGTATTTTAGGATGGCTGTCAGGATATTCCACTGTATTCCATAGGTCCACAGATCTGTATTTATTCCAATACCATGCTGTTTTAACTACTACCGCTTTGTAGTATAGTTTGAAGTTGGGAAGGGTGTTGCCTGCCATCTTCTTTTTCCTAAGGATTGCTTTTAGCTATTCTTGGGGGTTTATTGTTCCATACAAATTTTAGGAGTGTTTGGTCAATTTCTTTGAAGAATGCCATGGGTATCCTTATAGGGATCACATTGAATCTGTATAAAGCTCTAGGGAATAATACCATTTTGACAATGTTAATTCTCCCAATCCATGAACAGGGAATGGGTTTCCATTTCTTCATGTCCTCTTTTATTTCTTGGAGCAGCATTTTGTAGTTTTCTTTGTATAGGTCCTTTTTACTCTTCGTTAAGCTGATTCCTAGGTATTTGATTTTCTGTGGCACAATTTTGAATGGGATCGTTTTCTTAATATCTCTTTCTTCTCTTTTTGTTATTTGTATGCAGAAGAGCTACTGGATTTTGGGAATTGATTTTGTACCCTGCCACTCTACTATGGTATCTATTATTTCTAGGAGCTTTTTGCTTGAGAGTATAGGGTTCTATAGGTATAATATCATGTCATCTGCAAATAGTGATAGCGTGTCTTCTTCCCTTGCCTATCTGGATTCCATTAATGTCCTTTTTTTCTCTTATAGCTATGGCAAGTACTTCTAGCACTATATTGAATAGAAGTGGTGAGAGTGGACAACCTTGTCTTGTCTCTGATCTTAGAGGAAAGACTTTCAGTTTTTCCCCGTTGAGGGTGATGGTCAGTGTGGGTTTTGGTAGATGGTTTTGACTATATTGAGGAACATTCTTTCATATCCAGTATATATCAGGTACTTGTAGAACTTTACAAGAAGAAAACTACCAACCCCATCAAAAAATGGGGAGAAGAAATGAACAGAAACTGTGGCAAAGAGGAAATTTGAATGGCCAAACGACATATGAAAAAAATGCTCACCATCACTAATCATCAGAGAAATGCAAATCAAAACAACAATGAGATATCATCTCACACCTCAGAGGCTGGCACATATCCAAAAGGGCAAGGACAACAAATGTTGGCATGGATGCGGAGAGAACAGGACTCTCATCCATTGTTGGTGGGAATGTCAGCTGGTACAGCGGTTTTAGAAAACAATATGGACATTCCTCCAAAGACTAGAAATTGAACTCCTATTTGACCCAGCTATACCACTCCTGGGAATATACCCTGGGAAGCCCATAACACACAGCAGCCACATTATCTGCACTTTTATCTTCATAGCAGCACTATTCACGATAGCCAGAATTTGGAAATACCAGTCATTAGTCTGAGAACTAATGACTGGATAAAGAAACTTTGGTACATCTACACAATGGAATACTATGCAGCTGTTAGGAAAAACAAAGGTATGAAATTTGCCTATAAATGGATGGACATGAAGAGAGTGAAATTATGTTGAGAGTGAAATTTATGTTGAGTGAAATTATCCAGAAGGAAAAAGACAGATATAGAATGACTGCATTTATTTGCATGACATGAATGTGTGTGTGTGTGTGTGTGTGTGTGTGTTTGTATTAGCAGAATTGCTGATCACAAGCTCGGCTTGCATGGCCGCATCAATAAATGCTCAAGATTAGAGACGACTACAAGAGTATCGCACCCCCAAGGCAGAGCCTGGCAAGCTACCTGTGTCAAATACCAGTAACAATTATAGACCTTATTCCCACGCCTGATAGAATGCTTTGAGGCTCTTTATGTTCCTGGAGTGAGCAGATGCCCTTGGGCTACACTAGTATGTGACAAGGTGTTGGAGATGTTACTGGTGCCCGCTCGAGCAAATCGATGATCAAGGAGAAGACAAGTGATACAAGTGATACAAGTGATATACATACATATATTATGAGACCAATATCCAAGGTCAGGCAAAACATGAATCAGGAAGTCTTGTTAAACGTGAAATCTACCACAAGTGTGTGGGAGTCAGAGTTTAGGTCAGACAGGGAAGGGAAAAGTGTGCTAAAAATCATCAAAAATGATAATACCAGCCTAGAACTGAGCATTGAATATAGGCAAAAGATACATCAGATAATCTCTAAATGTATATATGCAATGCACAATGTGTAAGAGAAGAGACAGAGAGAAGAGAGAGAGAGAGAGAGAGAAGAGAAAAGAAACTGCCATAGAGGCAGGCTAGGGGAGCGGGGAGGAATTGGGGTTATTGGTGGTGGGAAATGGGCATTGATGGTGGGATGGGATCTGGAACACTATATGAGCGAACCCTGAACATGAACATCTTTGTAATTGTATATCTCAGTAGTATAATAAAATACTTAAAAAAAGAATGTATCAGGGTTCTAGAGTAAATGCATATTCTATTTTAAGTCTCAATTCTTTAGTTGCTGTGTATAAAACTTGAGATTTGAGAATTAATAAATTTTAAAACTATTTCTATAAACCACCCTTTTAAAAATTTAAACAATATGCTAGGTTTTCTTGGCTTTAGATATATAGAAAGAATGATACAAAAAGTAAATGCCCAATACTCATGTTTCTCCCAAATTTCCAGGGATTTATGCCCTTAAATTGGGTAAATATTAAATTTGAAGACATAGTTGAAGGAAATAACTATATTTATATTTACTCTATCTATCCTACATATTTTCCCTTTCCTGCCTTCCTGCTTCTTCCTTTTCTCTTACTTTTTTTTTTGGATGACACCCAACTGTGCTCAAGGCTTACTCCTGGCTATGGACTTAGGGATTTCTCCTGGTATCCTGGTGGTAACTGGCATATCATATGAGTTGCTGGGAATTGAATCTGCATTGGCTGCGTGCAAAGCAAATGTCCTACTGATTGGACTATTTCTATAGCCCCATCTTACATATTTATCTTAGAAGCTGTTTCACCATATCGTCTTTCTAAAATGCAAAAACAAAATGTTCAGTACTGTCAGTCTTTTTGTGAAAATAAAGTGCCTAGGAAATGATGCTAAAATGTCTGTACATCTAAATGTCAGTTTTCAGGCATTTTATTTGTTTCTCTCTCCAGGATTTTACCTAGATCACTAAATCTTTTTCTCTCTAGAGTATTATGAGGAACTCTGTTAACTTTAGTGCAATCAAACTAAGAGATAAAGAACATGAATTCCTGCTGTAATGCAATAGCACAAATGTAGGATTTTTATAATATTTAAACTAATTAGGAAAACACAAAATTAAAAAAACACTTTAGTAATACTTCTGTTCCAAGGAGGCTATGACTTTGGCTGAAGTACAATGATGAACGAATACCATAATTAATTGCAAAGTTGAATCAGCATATTGCTTTCTAAAGATTTAAGCTTGTTTAAGAAAATTTATATGCAGCATCCCTCTCATTCTTTTCAAATTACTTAGATGTTGCTCTAGACTTTTTAGTTTGTTTCAGGGATTGGGGAGTGGGTGAAAAACAAAGACACAAAATAACTGAGCCTTCCTATAACTAGCATTAAAATAAATGCTTATATTTATTAAAATATTCAAAAGGATAAAGAACTATATAGGCACATAAAGTTTAGAATATGTTAGTTGAAGACTTTATCGTTTGCTGTTTAGTTTTGAAGCAAAACCCAGTGGTAATCAGGGCTTTCTCCTGGATCTGTGCTCAGGGTTCTCTCCTGGTGATATATCTATATACATACATCATATACGTCCCTGAGCACTACCAGCAGTAAACACTGAGTTCAGGTCCAGCAGAAAGACCTGATTTCCTGATTAGTTCACACACACACACACACACACACACACACAACATATATATATATACATATATATATATATATGTATATGTATATATATATATATATATATATATATATATGTACATACACGGCAGAGCCTGGCAAGCTACCTGTGTCATATTTGATATGCCAAATACCAGTAACAATTATAGACCTCATTCCCATGACCTGATGGAATGCTTTGAGGCTCTTTATGTTCCTGGAGCAAGCAGGTGCCCTTGGGCTCTACTTGCATGAGACAGGACATATGGGGATGTTACTGGTGCCTGCTCGAGCAAATCGATGATGAATGGGAAGACAGTGATACAGTGATATACACACATACATATATAAATATACATACACACATATATATATATAAAATATATTCACATATATATTCACTTATATATATTAGTTCACTTATATATTTCTGTTACTGGATTTGGCATATCAAACACGCATCGGACAGCTTGCCAGGCTCTGCCATGCGGGTGCTATATTTTCATTAATTTGTGGTACTTTCTCAGAGGGGTGGGTTGAATATTTACGGTAATTTGGAGGTGAAACCGCGTGGCCACTGCATGGCCCACAACAGGGAAAGCTGGTTTCAGCTCTGCCGGGTGTACCTGTGTCTTAGGCTCAAGCATTCCTGCGCTTGAAATACTCTCCTCTGAAGGGCAGGTTTCTGCGTGGTGGGTCCTTGTTAGGCTGGGTTTCTGACAAGCCAGGCTGGAGACTGTATTAATCTGGGGGCTGGAGACTGGATTAGTCTGCTGGGTGGAGGGAGATCTTACCTGCTGCAGAGTGTGGATTGTGAAGATGGCTGCCAGCAAGGTTTGGGGGGTTCCTCTGGGCTCCTCCGAGGCTCCATCGGGATGGTGGACTCGGGTCGGAAGTTGCTCTCATGGTCCATGGAATGCAGGGGGTTCAACGGGGAAAGCTGGTTTCTGCTCTGCCGGGTGTACCTTGTGACTGCAGAGAAAACAGGACATGAAATCCCTCTTTCCACCTGCCAGCTTGTTTCTGTTAAAGCTATTTCTCTGCTGTCGTCTTGACTCTTGATTGATTGACCCTTCTAGTGGAGTTGAGCTGGACGTTGGGAGGTGACATGTGATAGTGTCTGGGAAGTATGACAGCTCGACCCATCGCAGGTACCCTCTCTCATTCTGTCTTCCTTCTAGAAGCTTGAAAAGACTCAGGCAACATTAGCCAAGCGGCACAAATGCTGGCTGACTTTGACCGAGAATGTGGAAAGATAGGTCTACAGCTGAATCTAAAGAAAACAATGTTCATGAAGAATGAACTAGTTCCAGAGGCCCCATTCACTCTCAATGGAACAAACATCTCTGAATGCAGCGGTTATGTGTACCTAGGTTGAGAAATCAACATGATGAACGACCTAAAACCTGAGCTGCACAGGAGGAAGAGAGCGGCATGGAATGCCTTCAAAGGCATCAAAGAAATAGCTAAAAGGATAAAGAACCTCCGGCTCTGGGCACATCTCTTTGACTCCACCGTTCTCCCTGCATTAACATACGCCTCAGAGACCTGGGCCCTATGAAAGCAGGATGAGAATGCTATTCGGGTCTCCCAGAGAGGAATCAAAAGAGCTATGCTTGGAATATCACGCCTCACTCAAGTGAGAGAAGGAATTCGGAGTTCTGACCTCCGTCGCTATTCCAGAATCTGGGATGCTGTCTCGTTTGCCAAGGCATCGAAAATCAGATGGGCTGGACATGTAATACGATTTGGAGACAACCGCTGGACTAGAGCCATTACCGACTGGATCCCACGGGATATCAAAAGATCCCGTGGCCGCCACCTACAAGATGGTCAGACTTCCTTGTCAAGACCCTGAAGGAACGGTTTGAGGCTCTTCATTCGAATCAACCAGATGCCATTGGGCTACATTGGCACGTGACAGGGTCCAATGGAAATGTTACTGGCGCCCGCTCGAGCAAATCGATGAATAACGGGATTCAAGTGATCAAGTGATCACTTATATATTAACACCAATATATATTCACAAAATTTCTCTGCTGCCATATTACTTATCACTTATCTTCCTGTTGTTCATTGATTTTCTCTAGTTGTGTGCAAGTGTAGCCCAAAGTTATCTGCTCACTCCAGGAACACAAGGAGCCTCAAACTATTTGTTTCAGTTTTATACTGCCATATGATCCATTTATCTTTATTTATTTAATTTTAGTTTTATGGAGCTTTCTCACTAGTCTTTTTGACTACACTGTTACCATTAGTTCACCAACAGAAACAAAATACTTTTTTCTAAAGACCTATTTCATTTTCTTAAAGTCCTAATTCTGTAAGGATTAGTATATGTTCCTCATGTCCATTAATTTTATTTAAAATAATTTGACTTTTAATCACTAAAGTCATTACACCATTCTTTTCTCAGTTTACCCCATTCTTTCTTTCTCAGTTACCCCATTCTTTACTCAGTACCAATCTCTTTTGTAACTCAGAATTAGTTAGAAATACAATTTTATTCATTCTTTAAAAAATTTTCCACTTACATTCAAGTTAACTTAATTATTATCCCTAGTTTCTATTTTTGGCTATGCTGTCTGAAATATTCACCTTTATACTTTATAAATAATTACCATAATTAATCATTTTTCATGAAATATTTTCAGAGGCTCACTTGCATTCATATTATTTGACCTCAGAAACCACATTTCTGGGCTAGTGAGAGAGTACAATAGGTAAAACTGCCTTACATGTGCTTGACACTACTCTGATATTTAGCAACATATATGATCCCCCAGCACTACCGGGAGTGTTCCCTGAGCTAAGAGCCAGGAGTAAGTCTCTGAGCACCACTGTGTGTGCCACCAAA
The DNA here is from genome assembly GCA_021461705.1 of Cryptotis parvus. Lineage (NCBI taxonomy): Eukaryota > Metazoa > Chordata > Mammalia > Eulipotyphla > Soricidae > Cryptotis > Cryptotis parvus. The sequence continues at coordinate 30,964 of JAJIBD010001474.1, read as the reverse complement.
ACAAAGATAAATGGAATTAAATTCTTAATACCATTATCATTATAGAACTTACAAAATTTTAATGATATGCTTGCTGTCTATTATAGTAGATTATAAAATTAATAATACGGTGTCTATCTGGTTCAGCTACTATCTACACTAACTCACACAGCATAGGTTCTAAATAAGGCACATTTAAAATACATTGAATGAATGGATAAACGTGGAGATACATTAATACCTAGCACATGGACCTATCTTTCTCAAGTACTGTAGAGGTCCTCAGTTTGTACCCATTTTACAGGGTGAGTTTAACAAATTTCCTCCTTCCATCATTGTTCTTGGATTGGACAGGCAATCATTAACATTTAATAAAATAGTAGAAGTAAGGAACAAATTTAATTACCAATTATATGGAGAATCTATATGTGGATAAATATGGGTTCTAAAGTAAATGAGACAAATGAGGTTATATATCTTGAGCCATGGTGTGAGACAGGAGCTTCAAGATGAGTAGAAGGCTTCAAAAGGCGTAGAAATAGTAACTCATATGGCTTCGACCAGATACTTTATAACAAGATATTAATTTTGAAGTATAGGTAAATTTCACTGGCTTAAAGATGAGTTTTAGTAAGACTCATAATTTTCATTCTTCTAGTTAAGTGGTATCTCATATGAGTCTGAGGTATTGATGGACTTAAATTTAAAATAATCCAAAGTTAAAGACCAGCACTGAGTATACTGAAGAGACTTATTACAAGTTTATATTTTTATTACTAAGATCTGAATTCACCAAAAAATTCACATAGTGGTGTTTGAGTGCCCTAATAATCAACTATTATTTGGGGGCTAGGTGGAAATTAACACCCAGGGATGTTCAGGATTTACTCATGGCTCTGGGCTTTGGAATCATACCTGGTGGAGCTCAGGGGAACATATATGGATGGAATAATCAGCAGCGTGCAAGTTAAATAATGTCCTACCAGCTGTAGGATCTCTCCAGCCTCTTAGTAACTCTTTTGTTATTGTTCTTTTCGGGTATCACACACTTCAGTTCTCAGGGTTTACTCCTACTTCTAGATTCATGGATTACTTCTGGTGGGGCTTAGGGGATATATGCTCTACCAGGGATCAGAACATCAAACATCCAGGGCCCATGGGGCAGAACCCTGGGTGTAGACAAGGCTTTTCTCCTGTATGCCACCTGCTGATGCAGTTGGGCACTGCAATCACTCCTGCAACATTTCGAGGGGCAGGAAAACCATTAAATACAATATAAAATTGAATATTCTCATTTACATAGATGTTTTCAATTATGGAATCTAAAGTATATCACATTAAATTTTATTTTATACTTGGATCTTATGGCAATTTTTCTGTCTTACCTGTCAGAAAAGTTTCTTGAATCGATACAAACATTATGAAGGACACTGCTCCTTAGGGAGATCTCTTCATTAAGTAAGGGATTATGTTCTCTAAAATGCTTCTTCCCCCTTGTTTTCTAGGAATCTTGCCTAGGTTCTTGGAGACATCTTCTTTGCCTGCAGATGGCCTCAGTAAATAGTGAAAATTTACTGAGCTTAAGCTTTAATTTTAAAGTTTAAAACTATGTTTTGCCCATAAATATAATATCTTTAGGAAAATATTTCCTAAAATAATATTGTTTTTCAAACTTATTCTTGATTCCTTTTATTTATATCTTAAGTAAGTTTCTTGGTGATCTCACCAAGTATAAAATCCTTAAATGCTAAGTGTATGATAAATAGGTATATTGTCTCATGTGAATATTTTTTTACATATACTTAAATTTTCACTTCTAATATATAACAGATATATAAAAATTTAAGATTTTTTGACAGCTAGGTATGTCATAAAAATTACAGAAGCTATTCATTTATCTTTAAATGTGTGTGTGGGCCCTCCCCCAACACAACATTTAAAGACTAAAGTTTTGAGGTAAAGGGAATAACAGGATTAGTTCCTTAGGAGTTTTCTCTTCTTGAGTTTTTTATATTTGTGATCTTCATCATCATGTGATCTTCTGTGTGTTTCTTTACCTCAATTCCATCATTTTATAAATATTGCACTCACATTGGGCTAGGGGGTACTCTAATAAATTAATTTAACTTGATACTTATTTGAAAGTACTGTCTTCAAATATAATCATTCTTCTAACATATGAATACAGAGGGAATTCCATTTAGCCTTAACAGCTTCCCAAACTGAAGCAAACCCCAAAATACTGCCAACACACATGAGACCTGAAACTGTGAACAAAGCATATAGCAGGGGTCTAATATGGTGAGGAACTATGAGTTTTTTTCTTCATGAGATTGACTGTTAAACCGCTTTGCTGATATATACAACAAAACTGAATACATCTAATATTGGAATAAGTATTGTGTGCTCAGTATTGTGAAATATACTGATTTCACATTATTTTATTTGAAACTCTAGAAAAAACAAACTTAGTGTTTAGCAACTGGTTGGCCAAGAGAATTGACTAAGATGAATTCTAGGAAAATCTTGTGTGTTAGTTTTCAATACCTGGGATTTCTTGAGTATAACTATGATAATAAGGTTTTACATGTTTCATGACACAAAATTCTATACTTTGAATAAAGCGTACTTTACTGTATAAACAATACAACTTCATAAGTTTGATTTAAAAGCAAAACAAAGAATTGAGTAAAAATCTTAAATCTCTAACATATAGGTCTAACTTATTGAAATTTGATTACCAACTCACATAAGACAAGCACAATTTACATCTTATGTTAATGTCTCAGGATAATATCTCTCTTAACATTTTAAAAATAAAGCAAACATGAAAATTGGTTCCTTTTTATCTCATTCTCTGCAGAAAATCCCAGTAATCATTTCTTCAAAAAGGCAGGGTACAATAAATATTAATTCATGTACAGTTATCTTCAGTTTTGGCTCTGAACTGACCCTATAATGAGTATAACTTTATTGGGAATAATGGTTTCTAAGTCTCTGCTGTATCACATTAACACACACTCGATCCAATATATAGTGATTGCTACTTTACAGATTGTTTTATTCTCTAAAAGAACCTTTATGAATTTAGAGTCTAGTTTCCCAGACAACTCACACAATTTCTAATTCAAGCAACTAAAAATATAGATAATGCTGAAAATACTTTAAACATTATGTGGTGATTTTAGCTCTTATCAGATATTAGTTCCAAACCTGAAAAATTATCTAGAGAATCAAGCATCTTATTGTATATTCCTCTGTCTGACCTGTGTTCCTATTTTATTTCCAAACTCTAACATATCTCCTCCTATTATACCTGCCTTGATAGAATTGTATTTGATATGAACAATTTGTGTTCACTTATTTTATCTAGGCTACAGACTTCTAGAGCAATCCATTTCCTGCTCTACCCAGCATGCACAAACACTGTTGTGGAATTCTGTATCATAACTTACTGCATTAACAATAATGAGAAAGACTTGTAGGACCTCGATTATGAATTCTGTTATTATTTTATGGCTTTAAGAAGTGCTATAGGATGAAAATGGGTTAGGCATAATATAACCAAGGATAACATTATTATGTTATTATTGTAAACACTTTAAATTATCCACTTCCACATTTTTGTATATAGCTAAGGAAGACATTCAACATGCTTATTTTCCTAATTCAACTTTTTTATTGTCAATTTGAATACCCTAAGAAGAAAGAAGAATGGTTTGGGAATTAGAAAATGAAAATGTATTAACTGACACTCCACCTTATCATTCTAATAACCTAAGTAGTTATAAGGTAAAAGAGATAATAAATGATGACTACTAGCAGAGGTAACATTGCAATACAAGGAACTAGAGATACAGTAAATATTGTTTGACTATATTCCTTGTCCATCTGCCCATATACCAAATTCCACAGGATGGAGATGTCATTCCCAATGTTCTCCCTTCTGAAATCCGACATGCCATTTCATCAGTAAAGAAGAGAACAGCACCAGGCCCAGACAAATTCAGACCTGAAAACCTGAAGAATCTGCCTTCAGTACTCATCAATACACTGGCTCAGATCTTCATACGCTACCTGTCCGAATGCAAGGTGCCCTCCCATTGGAAAACCAGCAAGACAGTTCTACTATTCAAGAAGGGAGACATCCACGACATTGGCAACTATCACCCCATCTGCCTGTTGTCTGCCATCTACAAGCTGTTCACTCGAGTCATCCTGAACAGGATTGGCAGAACATTAGATGAAGGGCAACCATGTGAGCAAGCCGGCTTCTGAAAAGGATTCAGAACAATCGACCATATCCACATGGTAACCAAGTACATTGAGGTTTGTAGGGAATTCAGGATGCCACTCTGTCTCATGTTCATTGATTTAAAGAAAGCCTTTGATTCTGTGGAGACTGAAGCGGTCATCGAAGCCCTAGCCAAACAGGGTGTTCAAACCCAATACATCAAGATCCTTCATGAGTTGTATTACAGATTCACCACCAGGATCTCACCATTCTAAAAAGAAGTGATCATCAATGTCAAAAGAGGGGTTCAGCAGGGTGATATCATTTCCCAAAACTCTTCATCGCCACCCTTGAGAACATCATGCGACAATTAGAATGGGAAGGAATGGGAGTGAAGATAGATGATCGGCAACTACACCACCTCCGTTTCACTGATGACATCGTTCTAATAACACCAACATTAGCCAAGCGAAACAAATGCTGGCTGACTTCGACTGAGAATGTGGAAAGATAGGTCTACAGCTGAATCTCAGCAAAACTATGTTCATGAAAAATGAACTAGTTCCAGAGGCCCCATTCACTCTCAATGAAACAAACATCTCTGAATGCAGCAGTTATGTGTGCCTAGGTCGAGAAATCAACACGATGAACGACCTAAAACCTTAGCTACGCAGGAGGAAGAGAGCAGCATGGAATGTCTTCAAAAGCATCGAAGAAATAGCTAAAAAAGATGAAGAACCTCCGGCTCTGGGCACATCTCTTTAAATCCACCATTCTCCCTGCATTAACATATGCCTCAGAGACATGGGACCTACGAAGGCAGGATGAGAATGCTATTCGGGACTCCCAAAGAGGAATCGAAAGAGCTATGTTTGGAATATCATGCCTCACTCGAGTAAAAAGAAGTAATCCGGAGCTCTGACCTCCATCACTGTTCCAGAGTCAGGGAAGCTGTCTCGTTTGCCAAGGCAGCGAAAATCAGATGGGCTGGACATATAATGCGATTTGGAGACAACCGCTGGACTAGAGCCGTTACCGACTGGATCCCACAGGATGTCAAAAGATCACGTGTCTGCCCACCTACAAAATGGTCAGACTTCTTTGTCAATACCCTGAATGAACGGTTAGAGGCTCTTTGTATTCCTGAAGCAACCAGATGCCATTAGGCTACACTGGCACGTGATAGGGTCAAATGGAAATATTTCTGGCACCCGCTCAAGCAATTGGACGAATAACAGAATGTCAAGAGACCAAGTAGTATTCCTTGTATATGCATACAAATATGCCTTGTATATAGATACTATATATACTAAATATGATTATACTATATATACTATATAGCATTGTAGTATAATATATACCATATATCACACATAGTATATATTATATAACATACTGTATAATATATAGTATACTATATAATATATAATTTATGATATATACTATATATGTATATATGATATATAGTATATATAATGTGTTATAAACCTTGCATAAAGTGGCTGACTTTAGTTTGACCTGAGACTGAAGCCCAGACTAAGCTATGAGTCTTGCTGAGTTTGCCCACGAAAATAAAAAATAAACAAACTGCAATATCATATCATGATTAGCTACATTACCTTTTGCAAAATATTTTTTTCTGAGCTTCAGTTTTTTCATGAAATATTGGTTACAATATCCCTATTCAATGACTTGTGTTAGTATTAAAATAATACATTAAAACAATACATTATAATTGAAAAAACACATTGCTGAATAGAAAGTACTCAATCCATGCATTATTTGTTATTCTATGTGTGACACTGAAATTATACTTAATAAAAATGTTATTTTTAGCTCATATTTCTGTAAAGCCACTATAAGAATAAAAGTCATATGATCTTATCGTAGCATTATATTCCTGAAAATTCAAAATGAGGTAAGAATTTTATTTTGGCAAAACTTAACTTAGTCACCTGTTATTTCTCTTCTCATCCTTTCTTCCCCAGTGTTATGTCCCGTGATGAACATAGCTTATGATGAAGACTATTCTAGTTTATGGGCCAGAGAATAAGTACAGCAGGTAAGGCCCTTGCCTCAAACTCCATATGTTCCCCTGAGTCCCTGAGTTATTCCTAAACACAGAGCCAGGAATAAATCCTGAGAAGTGCCGGTGTGGCCAAGAAATCAAAACAAAACAAAATTATGTTTAATTGCTTGTGTATGTTTTATGCAGTGGCTTAAGCAGAGAAGAAAATACCAATGACAACCAAAATTTTATTTTCCCAGCAGTCAAATGTTGTAAATAAATCTCAATGGAAAATTTTTTAAGAGTCCTTGAACGCTCACTATAATACTTATGATTGTTGACACATAGTAGTCTGTGTTAGATTACTCTAAAATAACTCTATCAGATAATTCTGCTTTCACGTTAGGTCAGTCTTGCCAGGAAATATCCAAAATTCTTTAAAAACTGAGCAGTTCCTCTGCAAAACATTATTCAATAATTGCACTGGCCAAGGCACTTAGTTGAAGGTAACAGTAAACCTGTCAGGCTGAGATTTATTAAATGGTTATAGAAAGCCTACAGACTTTCCTGAATACCAGGAATTAATTTTTGTTTTGTTTGCCGTGCAATATCCAGCTGTTCTTGGGACCTACATTTGTTTCTGTGCTCAGGGATTACTCCTTGGTGGTTCTCAAGACACCATATGTGGTGCTGGGACTCATACTCAGTTCTGCTGTGTGCAAGGCCAATGTGCTTCATCTGATGTACTATCTCTTCATTCCAGAATATCAGGAAATAATAATATGTTCAAAAAGGTCTATATGAAAAAGAAATAAATAACCATTCCCTGGAGAGAACTAGTAGGAATCTCATTGCTCTTTCACTCAGTACCAACGTACAGTGTTTTAGAACTGGCAGAGTCAAGTTTATAGCAATAATAACAAATGATTGATGTTCTGCCTGTTCTCATTGAAAGAGTTGCATAGTGAAAAACTCACAGGCTAATTTCCATTTTCTAAATTTCTAGTCTCTGGTGTCTGCTTAGAAGAAGGTAGTTGGGAACATGCAGAAACCAGGTGAAATAAAGGATGGTCATTAGGCAATCCAGGGGCTTATAACCCTGGAGATAGAGGAAGTGGTTTTAAAGTTGAGTATGTTCTAAATAATATTTAAAAGTTCTGTTATGAGAATAAGTAGGAGAAAATTAGTCCTTACAATATTTACCATCAAACCACTAGTATTTTTCATCCTGAACGTACTTCATTATCCAAGAATAAAAGCTGCATATAAGTTGCTAAAAGTACACATAAAGATATTTTTGAATCTTTGGTAAGAGTCTGAGGAACAGGATGAAATTCTCTCCAGTTTCTGAATGGGTACACTTGAATGAAGCTGAAGATTTGCATGATTAGAGGAGCAGATAATGAATATTGGGGTTCTGGCTCTGTCCATTTTGATACATGTTCTAAAACTCTCAATAACATTTATGATATTTAAATAACCCCTGCCTCCACCCCCAAGAGAAAAACTTGTTCTAGGAGTCAGAACAATGGAAACATAACAAAGCCCAAAAGTTTGTTCTTTAAAAAAAAAACTAGAGTTTTATGAACACATTAAATGGGAAAGTAACATAAAAGTCAACTCAATAACAACGACAACAACCAAACACAGGAGACTCAATTAGCAACAAGCAGCTTAGTAAATTCTTAGATAAGGACTTAGCAACCCCATGACTTAGCAACCCCACAATTTTCATATAAAAACTAATTTTTATATTATTGATTTTAATACTGGATTTCTGTTACCTAATAAATTTCAACTAGAAATTGTATAGAATTGTATAAGAAGTTGTGATTTTTGTCTATATAAAATTCATTTTTAATTAAAAATAAGTTAGCATAAAAATCTTACTTTATTGGTATATGAATGAGATACATAACTGACTTTGTTGCACACATAGAGTATTTAAGGGATACCACTTGATGTGCTGAGAAGATTTAGAATATGTGACTTGATGAGCAGCAGATAGATTCTAGAGATCATAAAAGAGCCAAATCTAGAGATCTTACAACTATATATTATTAAAAAGAAGCCTAAAAAAGGCAGGTAAGTAGGTAAGGGCAAGGTAGTAGAATGGAGGAAAGATTAGGAGAATGACTTGTCTAGAATAAAAATGCTAATCATAAAATAATTGTTAACTATCTCATGTCAAAGGTAGATTAGTTAAGATAAAAAAGCAAGAATTAGCTTTGTGATTTGACAGGATGCAAATATTGATAAATTGTCCAAAATCAATGTCAGTGGGTAGTTAATTAGGGAAAAGCCTGATTCAAGGAGATAAAGATGAGAGGCCCCATTTGCATGGTTGGTGGGAGTCACTATCTCATTTATATTCTCTCACACCCCAAAAGCCCTCAATGGCATATAATATTTTTAATTACATAATAACTCCTAAGATGGACAAAGTGAATAAAATACACAAAGAAAAGATTTCAATTCATGTCTGAGAGAAAGTAGTCACACAAGTTGGCTGTATTTAACTCAATAAAACTTAACAGAACAGTTCACATTCCCTTATCATTTCTTCTTAGGCTAATGCCTAATATAATAACTGAAGTCCATAAAGTCATGTATAATTAAACTAATTGTACTACCACTATACACTAACCATAATCACAAAATATGAAATCAACTTAAATGTCTGTTAATAGGAAATGGTTAACTATAGTATGTACATCCTAAAGAAAATTGCATTTTTGAAAACAAAAAAATAACTATAATTAAGGCCATGATAGATAAACCCGGTTTTACTTTCTCATAAAGAGATAGCTTCAAGGAAATAAAATGTTTTTATTAGGACAAGGAGAAGAGCAATTATGCAATTTTCTGCAGCTTCAATGGAAATGGAGGATGGCACTTTTATCTGTGGCACACAGAATAACAAGAAAAGGTAATGCAAATTATCAATGTATGAATACCCAGGCTGCCTTGGGACCAAGATTAAAGAAATGTAAAGGACAGAGAAGGGATGAAATCAAAACGGGTAGTAAGAAGAGGCGACAGAAGGTTCAGGGTCTCAAGCACATCAGTAGTGTAGAGACTGGGGTATATGTACGTATACCATGAACCAACAACACTGCAAGCATGAAGCCCAAGCTACAATAATTAAACTTTAACATGTACCAGTGAAAACAGCAGGCTGGGAATGGGAGAGAAAGTGGAAACATAAGAGGAGAGAGGGGATTACTTAAGGTGGGAATGATTTTGGAACACTGTATGGCTGAAATTCTAATCTGAACAACTTAGCAAATCATGGTGCCTTAATTAAAAAAATACATTGAGTAAAATATAGGCAGAATGCTCCAAGAACTCAAAGGAGTCTCCAAATACAGGACGCTATTAGCAAAGGTTACAGAATAAATCCAGAAGAAATAGCTAAAAGGACAAAGAACCTCCGGCTCCCGGCACATCTTTTTGACTCCACCATTCTCCCTGAATTAACATACGCCTCAGAGACCTGGGCCCTACAAAAGCAGGATGAGAATGCTATTTGGGTCTCCCAGAGAGGAATGCAAAGAGCTATGCTTGGAATATCACGGCTCACTCAAGTTAGAGAAGGAATTCGGAGTTCTGACCTCTGTCGGTGTTCCAGAGTCAGGGACGCTGTCTATTTAACAAGGGGCATCATGGGGCCAGAGCGGTAGCCCAGCAGGTAGGGCATTTGCCTTGCACGTGGCCAGCCTGTGCCAGCCCGGGTTGGAACCCCAGCATCCCATATGGTCCCCCACACCACCAGGAGTAATTCCTGAGTGCAGAGCCAGGAGAAACCCCTGAGCATTGCTCGGGTGCGACCCAAAAAAATGCAAAAATAAATAAATAAATAAATAAATAAATAAACAAATAAATAAATAAATAAATAAATAAAATTTTTAAGAAAACAAGGCATCAAAAATTAGATGGGCTGGAAATGTAATGCGATTTGGAGACAACCGCTGGACTAGAGACATTACTGAATGGATTCCACGGGATGTCAAAAGATCGATCACATGGCCGCCCACCTACAAGACGGTCAGACTTCTTCATAAAGACCCTGAAGGAAGAGTTTGAGGCTCTTCATATTCCTGTGCAACCAGATACCATTGGGCTACATTGGCACATGACAGAGTCAAATGGAAGTGTTACTAGCGCCAACTCAAGAAAATCGATGAATAATGGGATTCAAGTGATCCAGTGATTTTTCCTAAATCCTATGCAAAGAATGTGAAATGTATTTGTAATTTAAAACAAGCAAACTTTAAGCTGTATTTCCCTTTGAGACGATGGGATACAGGAGAGTTGGGGTTCTTGAGGAGGTGGTCAGTCAGTTCAGGTCAGTCAGCTGCCAAGATGAGAGCTGCTGCCCCTCTGACTGGTGATCATTAAAAATATTAATGAATAAAAAACGTATCCATTAAAAAATGAAAATATAAATTGAGCTCCCATTTTACCTAGCCATACCACTCCTGGAGACATACCCTGGGAAGCCAAAAACACACAGCAGAAACAACATCTGCACTTTTATTTTCATAGCAACACTATTCACAATAGCCAGAATCTGGAAACAAACAGTGTGCTGAGAACTGATGACTAGATACAGAAACTTTGGTGCATCTACATAATGGAATACCATGCAGCTGTTAGGATTAATGAAGTTATGAAATTTGCCTATAAATGGATGGACATGGAGAGGCTCATGTTGAGTGAAATTAGCCAGAAGGAGAGAGACAGATATAGAATGACTGCATTTATTTGCATGACATATATATGCATATATATACATATATATACATATATACATATTATGATGCCAATATCCAAGGTCAGGCAAAACCTGGATCAGGAGGTCTTGTTAAAGGTAGAAATCACCACAAACGTATGGGAGTCAGAGGTTAGGAAAGACAGAGAAGGGAACAGTGTGCTAATAATTGTCGAAAGTGCTAATACCAACTTATAACTGAGCATTAAATACAGGCAAAAGATACAAATGATAATCTCTAAGTATATGTATTACAATCCACAATAGTAAGCGAAAGGAGAGAGAAAGAGAAAGAGAAAAGAGATAAAGGACCTGCCATAGAGGCAGGCTAGGAGACGGGGAGGGAATCTGGGACATTGGTGTTGGGAAATGGGCGCTGGTGGAGGGATGGGTGCTGGGCCACTGGATGACCGAAACCCTAACATGAACATCTTTGTAATTATATATCTCACAGTGGTATAATAAAATATTTTAAATATGAAAATATAGGAGGAATAATGAAACAAAAGCTAGGACAGACAGAAAGAGGAAATGGGAAGGGGGAGAGAACAAAAGAGAGAGCTGGGAGGCTTGGCAGGGTGCTAAAAGAAAGAATTTATCTTGAATTAATGACAACATTGGAATTAGAATGTAGATTCCTCTTGTTCTGCCCTCAGTACCTTCTTGGGTTTACTCAAATAGACTGGAAGACCAGAGATGTAGGAATCTAGGACAGAGCTCAATCATTTATCCTTCTGTGATGAAAGTATGAAAAATGAATAGTTAAGGACAAAGTGAAGTGATTTTCTATCAATAAAATAAGTACACCAGTAGATTCTTAGGAAAAAACATGCAAAATAAATATAGGTCATAAATACATATTTTAAACTTTTATTTGTGAAAGCATAGTCAGAACAATGAAATGTAAAATGTCAGTTCAGAGGGTTAGATACGTAGAGGAAGGTAAAAAATTCACACACACACACACACACACACACATATGCCTATAAGGAAGGGGAGTCTGGAGGAACTTCAGAGAGATAAAATGATGAAAACAACTAGAAAGAAAATTTTTGATTAAAGGAAGACTCTGTAAATGAGGAACATGAGGAGGAAGCATAAAAGGGGATTATTTTATCTGTTGCTTTGGCATATTCAGTACATCCTGATAAAAAAGTTAGAATTTCAAGAGAGTAAAAGTTCTTCACCTATCTCCATGGAATATGTTCCAATAAAAGTGATCCAAAGGCTATATTATTCAAATGTCTTGACTCCTTAGCACAAGTATTTGTTTTCCCACTGAAAATAAAAGATTTACTAATGCTGATATATATTTTTCTCACATTAGTGCAATAACTTCTTGAAATACCCACAGAAAACAGTGCTATTAAATGATTTTGGTTTTGCACCGAGACTCATATAATGGGTTTATACATTTTGGATTTATACATTCCTATTTTTAAATGTACAAAAACAGATAAGCAACTTTTAGAGAAGTAATTCAGTAAAGGTCTAAAGCAAGTGTAATATTATAGTATTTTAATTTTTGAAAATATTCCAGAACTTTATCAAATTAAATATTCCTTGTATTTATAACATTATTTATTATTTATATTTTTACTTTTCTCAGACTAATATGATAGCCCTGGTTAAATATTTTGTTTATCTCACATTCAGAAATCTTAGAACATATTTCTGTACTATATCATGATACTCCCGGGCTCCTCATGAGCAGCTGGGCACAGGGAGAGCAAGTAGCAGCTCTGCCCCATGTCTGAGAGTATCTGGTTCAGCATACCTGGGCCGGATTGAAGAAAAAAAACTGCTGCAGGATGGCTGTCCATGATCCGGGCTGTGATAGTCTGGTCTGCTGGGTGGAGTTGTGACGAGAGGGAAGTCCGGATGTGGAAAATGGCGGGCCCCATGGAGTAGGGGAGGGTGGTCTGGCTTGTTGTGAGGCTCTGCTGGGGTGGCAGGCCAGGGCTAGAACCCCGCCATGCCTCCCAGGTGCCTCATGAGCAGCTGGGCACAGGGAGAGCAAGGGCTGAGGACAGAAGCCCTCCGGGAGAAGGCAGGGGCCCGTTTCAGCATCCGCCCGCCCTGCAACCTTGGGGCAACGCCGGGCCCGACAAAGACAGAACCCCGCGTGGGGAGCGCCTGACACATGGCAGCGGGTAACGGGAGGGGTTCCGCAATGTCCAGGCCACGGACACCAGGGCCGCACCTCTCCAGCACTGTGGACTGGAGGGCGGCAACCATGGTCCGGAGGTGGCAGGCAAACCCAGGGAGGCATGGCGGGTTCTAGCCCTGGCCTGCCACCCCAGCAGAGCCTCACAACAAGCCAGACCACCCTCCCCTACTCCATGGTGCCCGCCATTTTCCACATCCAGACTTCCTCCTCGTCACAACTCCACCCAGCAGACCAGACTATCACAGCCTGGATCATCGACAGCCACCCTGCAGCAGTTTTTTTTTTTTCAATCCGGCCCAGATATGCTGAACCAGAGACTCTCAGACATGGGGCAGAGCTCTACTTGCTCTCCCTGTGCCCAGCTGCTCTTGAGGTGCCTGGGAAGCATGGCGGGTTCCAGCCCTGGCCTGCCACCCCAGCAGAGCCTCACAACAAGCCAGAACACCCTCCCCTACTCCATGGGGCCCGCCATTTTCCACATCCAGACTTCCCTCTCGTCACAACTCCACCCAGCAGACCAGACTATCACAGCCCGGATCATTGACAGCCACCCTGCAGCAGTTTTCTTTTCAATCTGGCCCAGGTATGCTGAACCAGAGACTCTCAGACATGGGGCAGAGCTCTACTTGCTCTCCCTGTGCCCAGCTGCTCATGAGGCACCTGGGAGGCATGGCGGGTTCTAGCCCTGGCCTGCCACCCCAGAATAGCCTCACAACAAGCCAGACCACCCTCTCCTACTCCATGGGGCCCACCATTTTCCACATCCGGACTTAACTCTCGTCACAATTTCACCCAGCAGACCAGACTATCACAGCCTGGCTCGCGTGGCAGCAATGAATGCTTTATTCAGAGGTGACTACAACAGTATGCCACCCACATGGCAAGCCTGGCAAGCTGCTCGTGTAGTATTTGATATGCCAAATTCCAGTAACATTTATATTAGGTCATTCCCATGACCTAATATAATGGTTTGAGGCTCTTTATGTTCCTGGAGCAAGCGGATGCCTTTGGGTTCTACTGGCATGAGACAGGACATATGGAGATATTACTTGTGCCCACTCTAGCAAATAGATGATTAATGGGAAGATATTGATAGTGATCATGATACTAATGCAATTTTAGTTCCTAGTCATTTATTTCTTAGTCAAAGATTCTAATTATTTTTTAAAACTATATATTTAATAAAATATTATTATTAGTGAAAATATCTACAGAGAAATATAAATTTGTATAAATATGCATATGCGTACATAAGCCTTTGTCCTCATGTGCAAGATATTTAGAGTGATGCAACTTTATTAAAGGAAGACTTTTTTTGTCTCTTGTCCAATCTATGCTAGTATATATATTTATAAATTAGTAATTATGAAGAAATTCAGACATGGTGCTTTGGTGCTTTTTGGTTGAATTTTCATCTTCCCCCTCTTCATCATTCATCCCACACTCTATAGTCACTGGGATTGTTCAAGAACTGTAGAATTTGGAAGAACAAATACATTTAAATGTCTTAAAACGTTGAGCTCCCCAAAGCACATCAATGGGTCATAGGGCGCCTTTCAGGATGTGGAGGATCAGGTAGTATAATTAGAAACATAAACCTCTAACACAGAGAAGACACTAAGTCAAAGTTTTTGAACAGTGCTTTTGAAAATATAGGACCATATATTTTAAAATTATAACCATGTAGAAATATGTTCTAATGATAAAAAGCATAGGAAATTATTATATAACGCTCTATTATACCCCTAATTAAACAAATTTTAAGAGATTTGCATGTATGTATAAGTGTATGTATATGCATATATAAATGAATATATAATTCACATGTCAAGATAATTATAAATTTAATTTTTATGAATATTAGGTAATAATGATGAAATAAAGGTAGAATAGCAATGAGAATCTTTATTATCTGTATTACAATTTTCCAATTTATGAAAACTTAATGACTATATCAAGGTAGCAATATGCAAATTAGCATTAAATCCACAGGAAAAAATGGAAATACACACATAAATATACATATATACTTATGAAATACACATATGAATACACATTCATATAGGAATACATAGATATACATATCTATGTATTCATATGTGCATTTCATATGTATATATATGCATATATCACAATATGCTTCTGCCCCTCTAGATGTTGCAGGTGTGACTGTGATGCCCAGCTGTGTTAGCAGGTGGCAGACAGGAGACAGGCTTGTCTACACCCCCAGAGCTCAGCCCTGTGGGTCCTGGATGGTTGATGGTCTGATATAGAAAAAAAACTGGGCCCCCTGGGATTAACCAAGAGTCATGGAAGAGCCTGGCAAGCTATACCTGGTGTATTTGATATGTTGAAAACAGTAACAATCATGGACCTCATTCCCAATAAATGGAAACGCTACTGGTGCCCACTCAAGCAAACAGATGAACAACAGGAAGACACATAACAAGTGACAGGTGACACAATATGCTTAATCCATAGATACTATAGAGTTTCTACAGTTTTGTTAATGGAATTTAAATTCTTATAAAAATTTTAATTTAAGATATATTATCAAGCATAAAAATTCAGAGTAAGTAGAGAGATGAAAATTCAAACTATCTTTAGCTAGATGTATGAGTTTAAACGTAATAAAAGCAATGGACAGGGCTAGAGAAATAGTTCAGAGGTTAGGATTCTTGCCTCACATGCAGCCTACTTGGGTTCAATTCCCCGCTTCTCATATGGTTCTCTCAATCCCCCAGGAATAATTCATGAGCACAGAGTCAATAGTATGCTCCAGGTATACCCCCCATGCAAATTAAAATGTCATTCTTCAAGGATCTAGAAAAGTTACAGATTAAGAACAGACCCCCCAAATAACCAAAACCATACTGAAAAATTGGTAGGTATCTCATTTCCTAATTTGGAGCTGTATCATAAAAGCTACAGTGATCAAAACTGCCTGTTACTAGAATAAAACTAGGCTGCCTGACCAATGTATCAGAATTGAATATCCAAGGACAAAATGCCAAATTTATTGACTGTTTTCAATAAAGGAACTGATAATGTGAAGTGGAATAAAGATAATATCTTAAACAAATGGTGCTGAAAAATCTGGATAACCATGTGTGAATTTCAAAGCTGGATCTATACATTACATCTTATAAAAATTCAACTCAGGGTGAAGCAAAGATCTTGAGATTGGACCAGAAACTCTAATATACACTGAGGAAAATATAGGAAGATTTGGACCTCAAAGATGCCTTCAGTGATCTGATACCACTGGCAAAGGCAACAGAAACAAAAGTAAATAAATGATGTTACACTAAATTCAAGACCTTCTGCATGGTGAAAGAAACATGGGTTAAAAACTTATAGAAAGCAGGCCGGAGTGATAGCCCAGTGGGTAGGGCATTTGCCTTGTACATGGTTGGCCCATGCCGGCCTGGGTTCGATCCCCGGCATCCTATATGGTCCCCTGAGCACTGCCAGGAGTAATTCCTGAGTGCAGAACCAGGAGAAACCCCTGAGAATTGCAGGGTGTGACCCAAAAAAGCAAAACAAAAAAACTTATAGAAAGCTGAACGGGAAAAATATTTGCACTCAAATGATCAGGCAAAGGCTTGATATCTAGTATTACAGAGTACTCACAATGATTAACAACATGAGTAAAAATGAAGTCCAAAAATCTTTTAAAAAATGCATCAAGGAAATGAAGAGAGACCTCAGAGGAAGACGGTAAATATTACATCAAAAAGTGTTCAGCATTACTCATCCTTAGGGAAATCCAAGTCAAGATGACAATGAGATATGTCTCACACCATTGAGAATGCCATAGATGGAAAATAATAGGAATTTTCTGTGATAACACAACGGCAGAGCCTGGCAAGCTCCCTGTGTCTGTTTGATATGCCTAAAACCAGTAACAATAATAGACCTCATTACCATGACCTAAAGGAATGGTTTGAGGCTCTTGGTGTTTCTGGATCGAGCAGATG
This sequence comes from Cryptotis parvus, assembly GCA_021461705.1. NCBI lineage: Eukaryota > Metazoa > Chordata > Mammalia > Eulipotyphla > Soricidae > Cryptotis > Cryptotis parvus. Next base: position 13,819 of record JAJIBD010001474.1, on the reverse strand, counting down.
CCCTTGGGCTACACTAGCACATAACATGGAGATGTTACTGGTGCCCGCTCAAGTAAATTGATGAACAATGGGAAGACAAGTGATACAAGTGATCTGTATTGGAGGGATGTGGTAGATAAGGAACTCCACCGCAAGTGGCAATGCTGTCTGGTTCAACCCGTCTGTATAGAGAATTCTCTGTAAACTTATATTAAAGTTTTCATATGACTCAGCAATTTTACTTTTAGTCATCTATGCCCACGGCACCAAAACCCTCATTCAAAGAACATATGCACACCATTATCCACTGCAACATTTAGTACAATAGCTAACATATAGAATCAACTTAGGTGTCCAACAACAGATGAATGAATTACAGAGATGTGTTATACACAATGAAATATTACACAACCGCAAGGGATGTTGGAATCATGAAATTTACTGCAATATGATTGGAACGGGAAGATAGTGTGTTGAGTAAAATAAGCCAGAAGAAGGACAAACAGAATGATTTAACTTATCTGCATTACATAGAATAAACCGATAAGGAAATGTGATAAAGGGATCACCCTTGATCCTAGAGTATAGGAAGGAGGAAAAAATTTGATGGGGAAAGGAACAAAATGAGAAAAAATATATAGCATGGGAGCAGAAGTCAGGGGGTGTCAAGTATACCAGAATTGTTGGAGAGTAGTATAACTATATGACCAAAGCACAGACTCAACTATAATCTAACATGAGAGCTGAAATATAAATACTAAACTTTGAAATGTGCCTGTCAACCTGGGAGTTGGAGACGGGGGCAAAAGGAAGAAGCAAGGAAACACTGGTAGAGGGAAGTTGACAAGGGGTATGGAATATTGATGTTGGAATATTGCTTGCCTAAGACTCATATATCAATAACTTTGTAAATCATGACTCTAATTAAGTTCTAAAAATTTATATCAGTCTCATGAAAATTTAGAAGTCCTCAAGACTCAAGATTGGTGACTTGCCTTATAAACCGCACTAAAAGCATGGTATCGCCAATTTGATAAGCTATTAAATTTAAATGTTTTTCTACAAGAGGTAAATTTTACAGCAGCAAAAGGACAATTAAACATGAGTGTATATTTGTAGATCACATTATGAATAAAGTATCTGAATTCAAAATTTGAAAGAAACCCTGTAAAGAAAACTTCAGAAAATATACATATAAAATGCGAATCAAAATAATGCTAAAGAGGGAATTAACCAGAAATTATAGCAACTCACAAGCAGATAATAGGAACAAATATGAAAAGATGAACAAAATAATATATTATTATAGAATGCACATTTATAGAACTCCTCACACAGAATAGCTAAGATACAAAAAGAGGGGCTAGAGAGATAGTATAATAGGTCGGACATTTGCCTTCATGTAGCCAACACAAGAATGATCTCTAGTATCTTGTATTGTCCCCCAAGCATCACCAGGAGTAAATCCTGAGTGCAGAGCCAGGAGTAACCCAAAAAAGACAAAAACAACCACAAAAGTATGACTGGTTTGACTGTAGAGTAGAATTTCCCTTTCAATGCTATTGGAAATATAATATCACTAGTCTGGAATACAATTTAGAAATTACACTCATACTGAAAATTACACTCATTTTAAATACGCGAATTGCACTGCTGTGTATTAACTCTACTTATAGAACATATTCAGTGGGACGAGAGAAGTAGAACAGCAGGTAGGGCATTTGCCTTGCATGCAGCCAAGCTGGGTTAGATCTCCTGAATCCCAGATAGTACTCAAGCACCACCAGGAGTGATTCTTGAATGTCGAGCCAGGAATAACACCTAACCATCATCAGCTGTGACCCCAAAAGCCAAAAAATATAAAAGTCAAGTTATATTCAGAAAATATCCCTATGAATCCTCCTAATCACTTAAAAACAAAGTCCAGAACTGGAAGTAACAGATTTTCTTTAGAACAATGACACATCTATACAATAAAATAATACTCAGTGATTAAAAACTGAGGTACAAAATGATATAAATAGCAAATGCATATCACCCAATGAATAAAGTGTGGATGTTTCTAATCTGCATGATTTGATTTATGTCACAAGAAAGGTCAAAACCATAACTCTAGTAATTTAATCACTGGTTGCCAGAAACTTTGGGATGATTAAATGAAATGCAGGGGATTTTTTAGGGTGATACGGTGATTCAACGTTAAGATTGCATTTGTCAAAATCAATGTACATTTGTAGTTAACAGCAGGTCTTCAAGTATATAAATTTAAAGTAATAATAACCCAGGAAGTCTGATGATCCAAGAATAATTTAGAATACATTGTAATAAAAATTCTAGATATATTAAAATGTATGAAGTGGTTAAAGGTCAGTCAGCAAGGAATATTGCTGATCCATGCACTTTGAAAATGAGTGAAATCTGTGAAACTAAAGTTAAAAAAGAAAATTTATATAAGCCTATGCTCAAGTAGATTAAGTGGCTCTTCATAAGAACATAAGTTAACTCTGATACTATAATATATATAAATATATATATATATGCTGGAATTGAACAATTGAGTGAATGGATAATGGAGACTGAGAGTAGTAATTTATGGATACGTGTGGGGAAGAGGCTAAAATGATCCATATAGTAATGGATTATAAATGAAGTTCTTAACATCAAGTCTTTTATAGCTTCTTAAAAGTACAGATAAATATAAAATATGTGAATATAGATATATTCGTTACTGTCTATAGTTACAATGGTTAGTATGTATACATACATTTACTTATCTTTCAGATAAGGAAGACTATAAGCAATGACACTCTAATAGTAAGAAATATACTTAGCTCACAGGTACTATTTTCTAATACTTTTTCCAATCAAAGCAAACAGTTTCTTAAGGAAGTAGCTGTTTAACTATTTCTACAACTAGAGAATGAAGTAAATGATAATCATTGATCAACTTGTATTGCCAGAACATAGTAAATGCTTAACATACACACGCACACATCTGCAATGGAGACACATTATAAGGGTGAAGTAGTCAACAGAAAGGGAAACTCTGGAGTGATATAAGCAATAAAATTAAGTAATAATGACTTATAAAATAAAGACTGAAATGTCTCTCTATGAGTTCATAGAATTACTGAGTGAATAGTAATTGAGAAGGGATAAATGTCTCTAATTCCAATAAATTATCTCTAGGCTATGATATATAAATCCATGTTCTTCAGTAACTTGCATATATTCTTTTTTAAATAACATTCTGATTAAAAAGTTCAAATCATCAACTCTGTTATAAGTAAATATAATTAAACATTACCTCAAGTTTTCAAGTATTTTTGTGAGATTTTCATTTGGGGGATACTGCCAATACATTCTGGGGTAACTGTGGAGCTGCACACAGGAATTACTCCTGGTTTTGTTCAGACTCCAGGAGTTGAGACTCACAGACATGGGACAGAGCTGCTACCGGCTCTCCCTGTGCCCAGCTGCTCTCAAGGCACCTGGGATGGATGGCAGTTTCTAGCCTTGGCCCGCCACCCCAGCAGAGCCTCGCAACAAGCCAGACGACCCCCCACTCCATGAGGGACGCCATTTTCCACATCTGGACTTCCTCTCGTCAGAACTCCACTCAGCAGAAGAGCCTATTACAGCCCGGCTCGCATGGCTGCTTGCAGCCGCATGGTTCATCAATAAATGCTGGATTTAGAGGTGACTACAAAAATATGCCACCCACACGGCTGAGCCTGGCAAGCTACCCAAGTTGTATTTGATATGCCAAATACCAGTAACAATTATAGACCTCATTCCCATGACCTGATGTAATGGTTTGAGGCTCTTTATGTTCCTGGAGCAGGCAGATAGAGCCCTTGGGCTCTACTAGCATGAGACAGGACATATGGAGATGTTACTGGTGCACGCTTGAGCAAATCAATGATGAACGGGAAGACAGTGACAGTGATACAGTGTTGTTCAGGGAACTACACAGGATGGCAGTTATCAATTCTAGGTCAGTCACGTGCAAGGTAGGGCTAGCACCCGACCTCAGTTTTAAGGTTACCATTAATAGTGAAAATTACTGATATAAAGTGTTTAAAATCATCTCTGTGATGTTCTATAATCCTCATCTAATCACAAGAAAATCATTTAACATATCCATATAGAAAAAGATTTTACTCTGTGAATCCTCAACTCTGCTCAAAGAGGAAGGTTGCCATCAAAGGAAGAAAAGGCTGAAAAATGATCGATTCAGAACTTAAGACATTGCAATTGAATTTGGTTGTTGCATACTAGGTAATATCCTAAAGAATAAAGAAATATTATGTCAAAAATATGGAAGTTTGAGTAAAATACAAGCTAGTTAATAACATAGTATCAATTTTGCAATTAATTCTGTCAAATGTAGTATAGCAATGTAACATACTAAAAACGTTCTGAGGTTTTATGGAGGTTTTCTGAATAAAATTTGCAAGATTAGAGAAACCAGTAAGTCACATTTTGCAGAAATTATGATCTTTAATTAATGAATTGGATGTTCACCCCAAGTCTAATATTGAATCTTTCAGAAGGTTTTAAATTGCATATAACAGATTAGATACGTTTTTTAAAAGTATTATAACTTCAGTAATAAAAAACTATTTGAGAATAGTGAGCAGTGAGAGAAACAGTAAAAATATTTAAGATTCCCCCAGAATAATCCTGCTGAGAGGCAATGAGGCCAAGGGACATTTGATAGACCAAGAGTATTGTTATGAATGAAAGTGAGAGGTCATGGAATACCAAAGTCTCCAGGAAGGGTAGAATTGTTATGAACTGGTAGAGGGAAGTTTCAGGATGAAGACTGGGGGCCTGGGTGGAGAATATAGAGACATTAATTAGGGCAATATCATTTACGTGTCTTGCACATAAAATCTATATAATGCTTAAGATGATGTACTTTTCCTTGTCCAGAGCTCAGAAATTTGAAGGAAATATGTCTGGACTCTCTAACATACCACATAGAAGAACTAGCACAATCTATAAAGGTGGGTGTAATCAAGGAGAACAAGGACTATTGAGTATAAAGATATCTCTAGAATGGAGATATTAGTTAGAGACTGCTTAATACAAAGAAAATCAGCTGTAAAATGAAGGGAGGTCTACCAACAGATTTTTTAATTTTTTATCATACCACCGTGAAACATACAATTACAAAGGTGTTCATAATTGGTTCTTGGTAATACGTATTACAGCACCCATCCCTCCACCAGTGCCCCATTTCCACCACCAATGTACCCCACCCCCCACCCCCACCCGCCTTAATAGCAGGTACCCCAGCTTCCTCTCTTTCTCTCTCTATCTCTCTCACTGTCTCTGCATCTCTCTCCCTCTTATTTTACACATTTGGCTAGCCCTGCAGATATTGAGTTTATCACTTAAGTCTCTTTGTGTTATTCGTGGTGAGTTTTAATCTGCTTACCATTTCCATATTTAGTAAAACACTGGTATCTATTTATATCCTATTAAGATGCAGTCTCTATATCTGTCTTTCCTTCTGCTAATTTCACTCAGCATGATAGTCTCCATGTCCATCCATTTGCGGTAAATTTCATAATTTCTCTTTTCTGACGCCGCATAGTATTCCTAGTGTAGATGAACCACAGTTTCTTTAGCCAGTCCTCTGTTCTCGGGCATTTAGGTTGTTTCCAGATTCTAGCTATAGTGAATAGCCGAGATGAATAAGTCAATAGTGTTTCTGCTATGTGTTTTCGGTCTCGGTATATTCCCAGGAGTGCTATTGCTGGTCAATGGGAGCTCATATCTGCTTTTGGAGGGAATGCCCATATTGTTTTCCAAAAGGGCTGGCAGTCGGCACTCCCACCAGCGTGGATGAGGTCCTTTTTCCCACATCCACGCCAGCCGGTTGTCTTGTGTTTTGGATGTGTGCCGTCTCGGGGGGTGAGATCCAACAGATTTTTATTTTGACTTGGGTGAATTTTGTTTAGGAGGTTACAATAGAGTTGCAATAGCATTAAGTTTTATGGTATTATATACAAAATGACTACACTACCACCATCAAAGTGCCTCAAGCCCCCATCACCCTCCCTCACATCTTGTCTGATTTTCTTCACTTACCACCTCAGAATTTCACTGTACATGTCATGTCTTCCCATTCATCATCGATTTGCTCGGGCGGGCCCCAGTAACATCTCCATATGTCCTGTCTCATGCTAGTAGAGCCTCAGAATTTAAATTCTTAAAATGAAATTGTTGCCTATTTCCTTTGTGATAATCAGGTGGCACTGCATGTAAAAATTCACATCTGACTGAATTTTATAAGTGTATTGCACTGTTTCTTAAAGAAAATAGGTTCAAATGATAATATACTTATTCTATACTATTATGTTTTATTTTCCATTGCAGTCATCAAATATCATTTCTAGTCTCATTACACACTGACCTTTATAGATGTGAATATGCACCAGGTTTTGATGTGGTATGTACTAGAGATCAGAAATATTTTATGTAAAAATTTCTAAACTCTGGACAATGCTTATCGAAAGCATTATATAGCTTTGTTTATATACAAGCAACATAAATGATATTGCCAAAATTTCTGAGATTTATGACTTTTTTTACTCAGATTTTTATCAACACAGAGGAAACACTTAAAAGAAGCATTTCGGAGGGAAAATATCAATATTTAATTTCCGCTTCAATGCCCAGGAGGTAAAATTCCCAGTGGTTATCAGTAACTTGTACTAACTATATTTACATATATATGACTCCCAGGTCAGGCAAGATTCAATTATAGCCATGTAATTTGTTAGACATGAGCAATTTTTCTTCCCTTGCCTTCTTGACTGTAGGTGTTGACTAATTATGATCTAACTGGAAGAAATAGTTGGAGATTTTAATATAAATATCATTCAAAAAAAGGAGACTAAAGAACACAAAAGTTAATATTAAAAATACACAGCAGATATATGAAAACTTGAAACACTGAGAATTTTTAGACAATAAAGAATATCAACAATTCTGTGGTTTAAATTGCAACAAACTTTTCAGTGTATTGACATCCAGCAATATTAGGGTATAAGTCAGTGAGTATAAGTCATTTCTGTCTATTTTCAAATAATACTGAGACTTTTTATGTTAATTCAATACTTTTTATGTTAATTCAATGTTTTCCTACTTAAATTTATTCACCTATATAGTAAGCTAAATGTAAAGAACAATAAACAGCTAATTTTTAAAAGATTCAATTAAAATATTTAATATAAATACATTTCATTTAAGTAGCCATCTAACTTTCAGATTGAGTCTTCATTTTCTCTTTTTTGTTCTGGGGTTACACATGACTGTGCTCAGGACTTTCTCCTGGGTCTGTGCTCACGATTATTCCTTCATGCTCAGGGGGCCATATGAGGTACCAGGGACTGAACCCAAGGGGCTACCTGCAAGGAAAGTATTCTAACTGCAATACTACATCTGTCTAGCACAGAGACTAAGTTTTATAAGATGTAGCAAATTGGAATGCTCCAACTTTAAATATATAAAGCAACTTTTTATGGTGGTAACTATCTTTAATGCAGTAAGTTACTTCAATGAATATACTCAAAGTTTACATGAACATCCTATTCACATTATATGTATATCAATTACTTAATGTTTATTTCTTTATTTTTCTATCAGCATTAACATAATGTACAAAATACTTTTCTAGGTCACAGAATAATCAATTATAGGGTCATTAATAATAGTTAATTATGGTTTTATTTAACTACAGTTTTATTTAATGTCAGAAAATATAGAAGGAGCTTATATAGTCAGACCATCATACATTGTATGTTAGAATCAGTGGGTCATTGATTAGAGATTCTATACCATCAAAAATATTTTCCCACTAAATTCAATATCTCACCCCCTTGCTAAATTGAACTTATACAAGAAGCAAAGGGGACATATTTGTTCAGGAACTATATAATTGTTTATTCACTCCAACAACTGTCTTATGATTTCACTGGGTCACTGTCATAGTCCAGTGAATGTAATGAGTTTATAGCCTACATTAGAATCAGAGATGCTTGGCAGGAATAAGTGAGGATGATGAAGAAAGAGTTTGAAACATGCTTTCTTCAACTCCCATTGTTTCACCCTTGCTGTGCCTCTTGTTCTTCACTCTGTTATGAACTTCTTGTTAGTTGCAAATAATTAGATGTAAATTGTTATACAGATTTTAGTCTATATATAGGCTTTCCAATTATGCTCGCATGGTTTTAGAAGAATATATTCCTTTCCAGACAACGCTGCCCACGACACAGGCTTTACTGACTAGAGAAGCACTAAGGACTTCCAGCAGGCTTATGTTTTCATTAAACGAACAGTGAAAGGCAAATATGAATAAATTAAAGGAAAACATGAACATGGCACGACCTAAAATTTCTGAAATTTAATAATGGAAGCTTTGTGAAAATCCAGTCTGGTTGGTATCAGTGAAAGATGATAACATAACCAGAAAGAGGTTACGCATTTCAAACCAGCTGTGTCTGCCTGAGGCAAGTTAAAATCTGAATAGCCTCAGTGTTCAAATTTAAAACTTTATAATAAAATACACACTGTAAAGTAAACTGAAATCTGAGATATGTGCTTGGAATTGCTCATTACTAAATATATTTGTGTTTTCATTTACTCAAAACTTGTTAACACATGAATGTAATGCTTTCTTGTTAATATTCCAAAGGCACTGCTAACATTTTAATAGCTATCAACAGCTGTTACAAAGCCATTTATCAGCAGTTTGGAGCTATTTCTTCAACTTCTTTTTTAATTCTAAGGCTCCATTCTCTAGCATAATCTTTTTGAATATTCTAAATCCTAATACAATAATGTGTGATTCAAGTCCCACATAAGACAAGCTAACAGCATAGAAAATAAGTTAATACTATGTGATTTATTTAATCTAAAACTACTAGAAAAATTTCTCAATGTCTGAATATTTTACTATTTAAAAATGTGACATACATTTAATGAGACAACTTTTCTCAAGTGACTTGTAATTTTAATCCTCTCCTGGTAGGTATTGGATACCAAGATGTTTTCAAAGTTAAAAACATAAACAAATATATAATGATAACCATAGATTGATTTCTATAAACTTAAATATAGCCACTGAAAAAACTATACTGAAACAAATGTTTCAGCACTGCATTGGCTATGGAAGCTGTATTAAGATGCAATTTTTTCTAGGCCAAAACATAACAATACTATCAGTTTATTATCTTACATTGAAAATATAATTAACTAGTCATCGATTTTCGGGCACTCTGGTTGCTTCCAGATTCTGGCTATTGTGAATAATGCTGCTATGAACATAAAAGTAGGGATGGGTGTTTCCACTGCGTATTTTTGGCTTCCCAGAGTAGATTCCCAGGGAGTGGTATGGCTGGGTCAAATGGGGAGTTCAATCTCCAGTCTTTGGAGGAAAGTCCATATTGTTTTCCAGAAAGGCTGTACCAGCCGGCATTCCCACCAACAATGGATGAGTGTCCCCTTTTTTCCAAACACCCACGCCAGCACTTGTTGTTCTTGTTCTTTTGAATATGTGCCAGTCTCCGTGGTGTAAAAGTGGTATCTCATTGTTGTTTTGATTTGCATCTCTCTGATGATTAGTGATGATGAGCATTTTTTTCATACTTTTTTTGCCATTCGAATTTCTTCCCTTGCTGAAGTTTCTGTTCATTTCTTCTCCCCATTTTTTGATGGGGGTTGTTTGTTTTCTTCTTGTAAAGTTCTACCAGTGCCTGATATATCCTGGATATTAACCCCTTATCAGATGGGTATTGGGTGAATATTCTTTCCCATTCTGTGGACTGCTTTTGTATCTTAGTCACTGTTTCTTTTGAGGTGCAGAAGCTTTTCAGTTTCATGTAGTCCCATATGTTTATCTTTTTCTTCTAGTTGGCTATGTTAGTGATGTTTCATCTTGGTACATCTACACAATGGAATACTATGCAGCGGTTAGGAAAAATGAAGTTATAAAATTTGCCTACAAATGGATGGACATGGAGAAGATTATGTTGAGCGAAATTAGCCAGAAGGAGAGAGACAGATACAGAATGACTGCATTTATCTGCATAACATAAATATATAGGTACATATCATGATACCGATATCCAAGGTCAAGTGAAACATATATCAGGAGGGTCCTGTCAAAGGTGGAAATTATCACAAACGTGTGGGATTCAGAGGCTAGGGTAAGACAGAAATGGAACAGTGTGCTAACAATTGTTGAGGGTACTAATGCCAACCTAGAACTGAGCATTAAATAGAGGCAAAAAGATACACATGACAACCCTTTAATGTATGTTCTGTAATCCATGGTCTGAGGGGGAAGGAAAAGAGAAAGAGAGAAATGGAAAGAAATCAAGAACCTGCCATGGAGCAGGGCTGGGGGGAGGGGGAGGGAACCGGGACGTTGGTGGTGGGAGATGGGCACTGGTGGCGGGATGGGTGCTGCAACACTGTTTGACCAAAACCCAAATATGAACTTTTTAATTGTATATCTTTGTAATTTTAAAAATAAAAAATAAAAAAAGAAAAAAAAAGAAAATATAATTAACTGACGAATATAGAATTCTGGTTCATGCACACACCAAACTATAAAACACTGTTTGTTAAAATCATTTTTTTCTTATTGGCTCTTACATATGAGTAGTAGAAATCTCAGAGAAAATGACATTAGCAACAACTACAAGCAAAGTAGCAAGCAAATTGTTTTCTAACTACACCTTCTTTTCCCTGATGTTTGATAAGAATTCTGTAGTAATTATTCAAATTCTGGGCCGGAGCAATAGTCCTGCGGGTAGGGCATTTGCCTTGCATGCTGCCCACCCATGCTGGCCCGGGGTCTATCCCCAGCATCCCATATGGTCCCCAAGCACCACCAGGAGTAATTCCTGAGTGCAAAGCCAGGAGAAACCCCTAAGCATTGCCGGGTGTGACCAAAAAAGCGAAAAAAAATTATTCAAATACTGCATCATTCTGTAATACACTATTACATCAGAAAGGGGATAGACTGACTGAAAAGAAAATGAAAAATCTGAGCATTTCTTAGTTATTTCGTATGATGTTTCTGGTATACAGTAACTATTTTTACATTATTTGTTTTACAGGGACCACATCCACTGATGTTTGAGGGTACTTAACCATTTCGAGATGTTTGTTCCAAGGTATGTACTTGAATGCGAGTTAATTAAGTGAGTGGTGTACAGGGGGCCAGCAAGTCCATCCCCAAGAGTTTTTTTTAATTTTTATTTAATAACCATGAGGTACACAGTTACAAAGATATTTATGGTTGGGTTTCAGTCATACAAATTTACAATACCCATCCCTCCAACACTGCACATTTTTTCACCACCAATGTTCCCAATCTCCCTCCTTCCCCCACCCCCCAGTTTTTGATTGGGGGGAAGGAGGGAGACTGACTTCTTGTTAGTTGCAAATAATTAGATTTCCAACTAATCAGGAATCAAATTCAGAACACTGCATATGATAGGTATAGTCTGGACCACTTTCACTATCCTTTCAGCCTCCCTCCTTTTTCATTTTTTTACCAAAATGCTTCTGAATGTCATCTAATTGTTTTATTCCATTGCAATTGCCACATAGCTTTCCTCCTATATTTATACTTTCCAGCTGGACTTCCATTTCCAGTCATTTTCTTTCCTTTTTAGTGTGTCTAGTAGATGAAAATACAAGCCAAATTCTGCCTACAAATAATAAACTGTAAAATTCGCTTATTTAACGTTTCTGCTATATACCTGAAAAACTCATTAGTATGACATATATGGGATTTTTCCATTTGAGCTTCACTCTTTTATTTTTCGTGTTTAATTCAAATATTTCATTTTCTTGCCACACTAGAGTATCTAGATATTCCCATCATTACACATAAATATTTGCCCATAAGAATGCATATCATCTATTATTTCAAATAACCTTGCCTTTGCCCCGATAATCATCTTTATTGCAGTAGCAGGTTAATTGTTCATTCATTATACTTCACCTTATTCTTTTCCATTACAGTTTACTACTTACTAACAATTTGGGCCTCTGCTAAATTTATACCACAGTCCATTTGCTTGTTTTACGCACTGAGCATATTTCAGAAAGGGAAATATTTACCAAAAATAAGTATTTGAATGTTCATGATGACTGTTTAAGGTAAAAAAAAAAACCTAGTGAGGGAATTACATATTATAGCTTGAAAATGATAAAAATTCAAACAAATTAATTCAAAGCTCAATCAATGTCAAGAAATAATTTCCAGGATTTTTAAGACCAATTATTTTAATTAATAAAATAATTATTAAAATATGAATATTTCAATCTTACAAATTAGAATAAGATGGTGACATTTTCTGCTTTCTATAAGCAAGTATTTAATAACTCTGATGTGTTAAGGACTTTATTAAGTACTAAACATGCAAAGATGAGCATATTTTGGATATTTTATTGACTTTCTTAGGTAATGAGAACATATGTATGCATATGTGTGTATGTATATGTGTGTATGGTCCTTGAACTCATATAAATTAGAGACAGAAAAAGAATAAGAAGTGTAGAAAAATATATGCAAGTTCAAGAGATGGAAACATGTATATTTTAATTTAATTTTTCCAAATTATCTGAGAGAAAGAGAAAAAAGACTGAGAAGGATGCATACTAACACACATAGTATATAATGTTTCTTCAAGTTTTAGTAATACACTTAGACAAATAAAATGTTACAGTCAGAAGCAGATTTTAAAATAAGATGTAAAATTATCTCTACTTTCTGCTGCAATATCTTCCAGCTGGACAATTCTAACAAAATGAAGGGAAAATCTATACTCAAATAATAAAATGATATAGCAAACTGTCATGGGATCATGACAAAGTAGCAAGTCATATTTGTCCTCCCACTTTTCAAACAACTAGAAAATTGGATAAAATATATGGAATGAAATGTAGTCATTGGACAACAGGAAGTTGGTATTGTAATTCCGGGGAGAATGAAAGGAAATTAAATGAGCTGAATGAAACTGCCTCACCTTAATGCCTGGAGTCACTTTTGGGCCACAGTGCAAAGCAGGGGGATTCTGGCAGAGCATCGAGTCTCAAACAGAAAGACCATGTTCTCTTTGAGGATATAAACAAGCAGTGGTCAGGGAGACCCCAGAGTTCTCCACTAACCATTCTTGATGATTTTAATGCTAAGACCTGAGGCTGTGTTACTGTGTGAATTCTTTAATATCTATGATCCCCAGGACCACATCTGAGTTGCAGGGCATCTGTTTGGTCCGAGGGGTCAGAGATATACACTTGTACTAGTTCACTGATCCAAGACAGATTCTTTCACAAAAAAGGCCAAATAACCTGGCATTGATGAAATTGAACAACAGAGGAGGATGCTGCCCAAGAGATATTCAGAAAGGATAAATGATTCTAAGATTATTTGCTTAGCAATAAACTTTGAATGAATGAAAACAGATTATCTAAGATGAGGATAGATTCTCACCATAATCCATCAATTGGTTAAGAATGAGGACTTCAAACTAGGGAATGACCAAAAAGAAATTAGTGCTGAAAATAAAAGTTTCATTCTAATAATAGTACAGAGATAGACTTGAGGAAAAGGAACACTCGAACATAAGTGATATGTTGAGGTAAATTAGAGAATTTACATCCAATATAAGATGTAGCAATGGAAATGTATGGTAAAATTACATTTGCTATAAATTGACATTAAAAAGCTTGTTTACCAATTAAATATCAAATAATGAGTAAGGGATGCACTAATAAAGTTCTACATTTTGACTTCAGTATCAAG
>JAJIBD010001473.1:0-33227 GCA_021461705.1 Cryptotis parvus | reverse complement strand
TTATTGTCTTAATTATTTATAGTTCTGTAGATTCATCCTTTAGGACAAGTCTCTTTAAATTCTCTTGACTCAACTTATTATAAGTTGATTTAAGTTTTGTTGTTTTTGGTTTAGTCACTTCACTTCATTTTGAGTTCACTACTTTAACATTGGCATTCTACAGAGTTCTGATATTTGGGCCAATCCCAGATGTGCTCAGGCCCTACTCAACTCTGTGCTCAAGAACCACTCACTCGGTGCTCATCTCACAGTACCTTAAGAAACTAGATAACAATTTCCTAAAGATATAACTTAAATATGATTTCTTTATAAAATTCCCAATAGGAAATGGATTACCGTGGGAACCAAATCTGGGCTCAGAGCCTGCAAAGGCAAAAGGCCTTCACCAAGCTCTTCTATCTCTGTGGTCCCCCAGCCAGTGAAGGATCTTTAGGCTCAGCTTATCTTTAATATTTGACTTTCTCTTTCTCCAGTCCTCCTCACTGGCTCTTCAATTCACTAGTGCTCAATCACTAGACTGTTTAAAAAAAGTCTCTTGATGTGTTAGAGTTTCTAAAGGCATTAGGGCATTTTACTAGATTTTGTGTCGAAAGTTACCAGTGATTATTTTTTGAACATCTCGACAAATCTGGCTGCTACACAACCGATCCTTAGACCCTGGTTCCCAAGGAGATATGAGGGTGTTTAGCCTCGGTATCCATAGCTTAACATGCTCTGGTCAGAGGTTTGGACCCTTCGACACTGAAAATTGCCTGGTTCTGGCTGTTAGGGACTCCTGGCTGAAACAGAAGTCTACAGTGATGCGTGCCTGGTGTTATTGAGGTCACATGGGCTTTGCGAAGATTGGAGACTTGATTGCTCCAGGCTCACAATCATTTGGTAGATAAATTTGAGAGGCCAGGGGGAGTATGAGATTCAGTCACAGAGTGCAGTTTCAGGTGCCCAGCATTAAAGTTTGCGCTGGGATAGAAAACCTGTCGGCTCTAGGTCATCACTGTCTAGCTGCTGGGAACTCCAACACAGTCAGACAGAAATGGAACGTCTCTGGAATGCTTGGACTAAGGGAGTAGAGAAATGTGAGAGAAGCTGGCATCCCCAGACACAGCTGACAGTCAACATGCACCAACCGCCAGGAGGGGCACAGAAATGGCTGACTCTAGGCTGGCAAGGAACACAGCAGCCAGTGAAGTCTTCTTACTAAAGCGTTATGTTTGGGGAAGGTCTGGAGGAGCACTTTCTGCCTGTGGGAATGCTAGCTGGAGCTAGCTGACTGTGAGTTTGATGTAGACTAATGACTGGCCTTGTGTGCTTGCAGGACTGAAGCACCTTTAAAATGGCTGTTGGGCTATTTGCTGGCAGTCAGTGGGTCTCTCAAGAGGACAATGCCCACAAGTCTCTAATTGAGAGAATTGACTTGGGGCACTGTCATCAGCTAGGTTGAGAGGACATAGAGGCCCTGGCAACTACTGACCCTTCTTTAGTGTTTCTGCTGATTTATCAGGGAGACTGAAGCACAACTGCTGATCCAGTTTCCCCAGAGTAAAATCTCTCTCCTCTTAGAAATCTCTTCCCAATAGGTCTGTGGTCCCACAGATGGCTATCTCTTTCCGCAAAGCATCTTCTGCATCTATTTTTGGTGGTCACACCCTTTGGTACTATGGAGCAAAAAAAGCTTCCAGTGTTTCAGGCCAATTTCTGTAAAAGATAATATCTTTGTCATGTAGATTTTCTGTAATACTAGGAGGCACAAACATAAGTTTTCCTTATGGTATAACTCACCTTCCACTGAGAAGGGTTTTCCTTTCAAATTTAAAATTTAGGAATTGATATTACCTATATGTATATATTTTTTATATTTAGCTGTTGTTCTACTAGATTTTTTAGATAAAATCCTTTGTTTATGCTGGAAAATAAAATATTACAGACACCTTACTGTTTTCTAAGTAACTGAAAAAATGAGTGTTAACTCTTTAAAGTTTGCATCCAGTGTTGATGGTTTAAATGATTTGCCATAGTCGAATAAATGCTTAAATATGTTTCTTCCCAGCATGTTTCTTTCCTTGGTTTTCAAAATATCTTGGTTAGCTACGGAAGAAATGCTGGGAAGTGGCAGCAGATGGTAATAGTTGACAACACTGGCCCATTCTACAGAGTTGCCAAACCCCTTGAAAGTAATAGTCCATTTTGGCAACAGTTGTGGAAGAACAATGTTTGCTTCTTGAAACTAGCATTGTGGTTATTAGAACATATCCCAGTAAAATATTTTCTATTTTCTTTGCAAAATAAATGCTAAATTAAAAAAAAATGTTGCAGCATGTAATCAAGAAATAGCATTTATTTAAGGAAAGATAGCATTGTAGTCAATGCTTGCTTGCCATATACAGATGTGTTTTCCAGTTCCTCTGGCATTCTAGACGTTTCCCAAAGTCCAAAGTGCAGAGGAAGAAGAAAATTGTAAACACTTAGCTGAATATGACAGAAATTCTCAGACATTATTAGCAAGGGTAAATTCCATTAGTTGATTTACCTTACAATACCATATATCTCTAGATAGATAGATAGATAGTAGAAAGATGATGAAGATAGATAGATAGATAGGATAGAGTTAGATAGATAGATAGATAGATAGATAGATAGATGGGATAGATATAGATAGATAGATAAGATAGATAGATAGATGTGATAGATAGATAGATAGATAGATAGATAGATAGATAGAGAGGAGAGAGAGATGGATAGATAGATGGATAGAGAGATCGATAGAGAGATAGGATTATATTTTGGGCTAAGTGCATAAGCTCATTATTCTTTTGTTAGTAGAAATATGCAGAATTTTGAAGGAGTTATAACATTAAAGTTTTTCTTGGGTTCTTCACTAATTACAAAGGGAGAAAACCTTCGACTTCGAAATGGTAAACTATTTGCTAAACTTATTCAACAAATTGGTTTCGGGATAAGTAGGTGTCCTACTCCTATCAAAGTAACTTAAATTGGAGCTGCATTTTCTTTTAACTATTATTTTGTCACTTTTTTATATTCTAAGAAGAATAAAATGGCATGTCATAAGATGCATAACCTGAGTACTTTTCCAAAAATAAAGAAAATTACATTTATCCAAACAGGTTATCTAAATTTTGGAGATTGTCAATGTCTCGAAGCAAATGTTAGAATTATAATAACATGAAAAATAAGTAGCTTAAATGTGATGAGATGCTTTACTTCAGCAATGTCATATTTTGCAGAACTTAACAGGAATTTCTCAAAAGAAGTTTGGTTTTACCCCACCCCTTACCAAGTAACTATGTGCATGTGAGTTAACTTTTCCCTCTTTCCCATTTACAGAAGAGAGTGGTTTGGGGAAAGGGGCACCTAGCTGTGCTCTGGGTTAATGCCTTTACTTCTGTGCTCA
Organism: Cryptotis parvus; assembly: GCA_021461705.1. NCBI lineage: Eukaryota > Metazoa > Chordata > Mammalia > Eulipotyphla > Soricidae > Cryptotis > Cryptotis parvus. Next base: position 29,818 of record JAJIBD010001473.1, on the reverse strand, counting down.
GGGACACTTTTGGTGTTGCTCAGGGATCATAAGTTATGCTGAGGGACAAACCTGTGTCAGCTGCAAGCAAGGCACAAGCTCCTTAGCTTTAGTGCTATCACTGCCCCAGCAACTGTTTCTCTATTTTTCTTTTATCACTGTATCACTGTCTTCCCATTCATCATTGATTTGCTCGAGCGGGCACCAGTGCAACATCTCCATATGTCCTGTCTCATCAAGTAGAGCTCAAGGGCAGCTGCTTTTGCTCCAGGAACATAAAGAGCCTCAAACCATTCCATCAGGTCAGGGGAATGAGGTCTCATAATTGTTACTGGTATTTGGCATATCAAACACGACATCGGGTAGCTTTCCAGGCTCTGCCGTGCGGTAGCATACTCTTGTAGTCATCTCTAAATCCAGCATTTATTGATGAACCACGCCTTGCGGCCTAGCAAAGCAGTGCTGTGATAGCCTGGTCTGCTGGGTGGAGTTCTGGCCCAGGGGGAAGTCCGGGATGTGGAAAATGGAGGCCCCTCATGGAGTGGGGATCGTCTGGCTGGTTGAGAGGGGCTCTGCTGGGGTTTTGGGCCAGGCTGAAACTGCCATCCCCTCCCGGGCACCTCATGAGCGGCTGGGCACAGGGGGAGAGCAAGTAGCAGCTCTGCCCCATGTCTGTGAGTCTCTGGATCAGCATACCTGAGCCGGATTTAAAAACGACTGCTGCAGGGTGGATCTCGATGAGCCGGGCTGTGATAGGCTGGTCTGCTGGGTGGAGTTCTGACAAGGGAGAAGTTTGGATGTGGAAGATGGAGGTCCTCATGGAGTGGGGGGTCGTCTGGCTTGGTGCGAGGCTCTGCTGGGGTGGCGGACCAGGGCTAGAAACCGCCATCCCTCCCGGGCTCCTCATGAGTGGCTGGGCTCAGGGAGAGCCAGTAGCAACTCTGCCCCAGGTCTATGAGTCATGACTCACAGAATGACTCAAAAGAAAAACTCACAGAATTTTCCTTTTAAATTTTCAAATAAATTTTATCAAAGTATTGCAGAACAATAGAATTACTGCATTTTACTGTTACTTTAAAATTGCTGTTACTATAGTATATTTGGCTGTTTTAATCCAATAACAAGTAATAAGCAACCATTTAAAAGATTATAGCTTAGTAAATGAAGTTATGAATCTTGACTGAGATATTTGAAGATATGCATATGTTTTACAGTCATTTCAATATCACAATAAAGTACTTAATAAGTTATTTATACAATATTAAATAACTACTTTTTCCAAATCCATCTTTTTAGTTTCTTTCTTTGTGTTTAGGGCACAGACATATATGCTCAGGGTTTATTCCTAGCTCTGCACTAAGAATCCCTTTTCAGGCAGAGCTTGTCCTAAAACATGTGGTACCCTGAATGGAACCACAGTCAGCGCGTAAAAGACAAGCTACTTAGTAGCAGTAACATGCCTCCAACACTTCAAGTACATTTTTGAAGCCAATTAGAATACAATAATCTGGGTCTCCAAACCCAGTTTCCTAGATCATATTTCTTGAGTGAGATTGAAAATATGATTAATTTAAAGTTTTTCCTTTTTGTGGGTTTATTTATACACGAAACTGAATATTCAATAAATAACTAGAGTAACACAATTTTATAATGCCTTATGGTAGAAAGATGTATAACACCATTTAATATACAATAGTCAAAGAATTATTTTGTTCATGCTCTTAGATCTAAATGTTCTATTGTGTGGCAGTGTTTAGTTTGTTATCAGCTAAGAAAGCCTTGTCAAGGATGCAGGGTTAACAGGATGTATGGATGGATGTTAGTCCTACTAAAGGTGATTTATTAGACATGGTGAAAGGGAGGTGCAAGTGGAAAATAACGTAGATTCTCAGTGTATGCTCTGTGGTATATCCTTTCATAGACTGCCATATATTGAACCTGCATCCACGTGGCTCTGTTTGATGATTGATGAGGTATTGGTAAGATAGTTATGCATGTAGATCTGATTCCAGAAGGAAAACACATTAATACAAAACATCAAACACTGTATGGGTGTATAAAATATAGCCCATACATGGGGCAGAGCTGCTACTGGCTCTCACTGTGCCCAGCCGCTCATGAGGCGCCTGAGAAGGATGGCAGGTTCTAGCCCTGGCCAGCCACCCCAGCAGAGCCTCACAAAGCCAGATGCCTCCACTCCATGAGGACCTCCATTTTCCACATCCAGACTTCCCTCATCAGAACTCCACCCAGCAGACCAGCCTATTACAGCCCGGCTTCAGCGGCCGTTAGGTCACGCAGTTCATCAATAAATGCTGGATTTTGAGATGACTACAAGAGTATGCTACCCGCACGGCAGAGCCCGGCAAGCTACCGTGTCGTATTTGATATGCCAGATACCAGTAACAATTATAGACCTCATTCCCACGACCTGATGGAATGGTTTGAGGCTCTTTATGTTCCTGGAGCAAGCAGGTGCCCTTGGGCTACTTGCATGAGACAGGTCATATGGAGATGTTACTGGTGCCCGCTCGAGCAAATCAATGATGAACGGGAAGACAGTGATACAGTGGGATACAGTGATACTTGTTCGTATGGTAAACACTTCCTATTATATCTAGGCCCAATGTATGTCTTTTGGGAAAGATATTTAGGGCTGGAAACAAAAAGCCTCTCCTTAACATTGACTTTCCAGAGTCAGTCTCTTCCTTCCTGAGCATATATGGCTGTGCCTAAACACAATACAATGCCCACTTGCAAACAAAATAGAGAAAAAAACAGCAACAAAATAAACCCCCTTAAACCCTATTTCACTATTTCCTTTAAATTCTAATAGGTGAATGACTCCAATGGAAAATGATGACGCCATTTGCTTTACTTGTTTGTGTGTTTTCTTTACCCTTCAGAATTCCACATTATGCATTATTTTTTATTTTTAGATACAAATGTATTCTTTTAAAGGCAAAATTATTTAATTTGTAAACTGTCCTTAGAGCATTTTCTATTTTCTTCCTTTGGAATCATTTTCTTATCAGGTCTCCTCAGTGATGATATCAGAAATACAAAAAGCCAAAAAAAAAAACCCCACACACAGTTCTAAATTTGGCAGTTTTCTGCCGAATACATCCAAAAGATTTGAAATATTTCTTTTTTAAAGAAATATAAGTAGCAGAACCATAGTATACATGATATATATGCATTTGCTATAGCATATATACTATAGTATCTATATATAGTATAGATATAGTATAGATAGCATGTAGATGCTATGGTATCTATATAGTATATATATCTATATATGTCATATATATATATATATATCCATCAAATACATGTGCCTTTATTGATACCAGATTTGCATTTAGAGTAAATCTTATTTTCATAATATTGATAATACTTGTTTTATTCACATAATATAATTGAAATAGTTAATGAAATCACTATCACTATCTTCCCCGTTAGTCATCTATTTGCTAGAGCCAGCACCAGTAATATCTCCATATGTTCTGTCTCATGCTAGTAGAACCCAGAGGCATCCGCTTGCTCCAGGAACATAAAGAGACTCAAACAATTATATTAGGTATTGAGAATGACCTAATATAAATGTTACTGGTATTTGGCATATCAAATACTACATGCACAGCTTGCCAGGCTTGCCTTGCGGGTGGCATACTGTTGTAGTCACCTCTAAATAAAGCATTTATTGATAACCATGCGGCCGCTAGCAGCCTGGCAAAGCTGTGATAGTCTGGTCTGCTGGGTGGAGTTGTGACGAGAGGGAAGTCCGATGTGGAAAATGGCGGGCCCCATGGAGTGGGGGAGGGTTGTCTGGCTTGTTGTGAGGCTCAGCTGGGATGGCAGGCCAGGGCTAGAATCAGCCATGTCTCCCGGGTGCCCTCACGAGCAGTTAGGCACAAGGAGAGCAAGTAGCAGCTCTGCCCCATGTCTGAGAGTATCTGGTTCAGCATACCTCGGCCGGATTGAAAAAAAAAATTGCTGCAGGGTGGCTGTCGGTGATCCGGGCTGTGATAGTCTGGTCTGCTGTGTGGAGTTGTGACGAGAGGGAAGTCCGGATGTGTAAAATGGCGGGCCCCCTGGAGTGGGGGAGGGTGGCTTGTTGTCAGGCTCAGCTGGGATGGCAGGCCAGAGCTAGAACCCGCCATGCCTCCCGGGCGCCTCACGAGCAGCTGGGCACAGGGAGAGCAAGTAGCAGCTCTGCCTCATGTCTGAGAGTCTCTGGTTCAGCATACCTGGGCTGGATTGAAAAAAAAAACAACTGCTGCAGGGTGGCTCGAGGATCCGGGCTGTGATAGTCTGGACTCAGTATGAGTTAATGGCATAGAATTAATAATATGAGAGCTAAACTATATTGACACTATTATACATTAATTTTGTCTACTGATAATAAGCTGAGTGTTATAAAGATTCTGAAGTTTACTACTTACAATTAACAATGAACTATATATTATTCACAAATAGTTCTCTTCATGGGAAAGAATGGTTAATTCACTCTGAACTGATGTGAACTTTCAGATTTGGTATTTTAGGGGATAATCAGTTTTCCCAAAAGAATTGTATGATCTCATTTGACATGCAGTAAAACTTCGGGATTAATGTAATGTGTAATTTGTCTAATTTTAGCACAATAATGCTTTGGAATTTAATTTAAAAAAAAGTACACTTCTTACATCTTGAAAAAATTGTTCAGTGCATGACCTTTTAAAACAAATGGGATTGGTTAGAAGGTGGTGAGGCAAGGTTGTAGAGCTAGTTGTTTTTGTAATTTTGCATGTTTTCAGTTGTGCTAGTGCATTGAATTTTAAGAATGCTATTGAATTTATTTATACATAAACATTTATTATTTTAGCTGAGATTTCAGTAATAATTGAATAATGTGCACATATTTTAAGCTTAAAATTGCTTGAATAACTATGGATTTTTAAAATAATTGTTACTTAGCATAAAAAATGAAATCTATCCTCTAATGACACTTTTATAAAGTATATATATATATTTTTTTCTTTTGTATTCCAGGGAATGATTTGTGGTTTAATATCAAGGTCTTCTCTGTATCTACCAGCTCAGATATCTAATATCCCCCCCACACTTAGTTTTCATATAAATTTAACAGGAAATTATGTCACCCAAACTTGGTTTTATTGGGGCATTGCTATTGTCACAAGAAATCAATTACTTTAAGTTTGTGCTCTTCAGAAATAAACATTCTTTTGACTGAAAGACATTCAGCAAAAATAGTAACCTCTGTACCTTGAATTTTCTTATATGTTATTATGGATACAAATTATTTTATTCTGCTTAAATCACATAAACACACACATACAACTATTCCCCAGAATATCAAATGCAGAGTGATGCGCCTGTAATAGATTTAAAATGATAGGCATAATCAGAGCCAGGCAGAATACGTTGTATGCTTTTGTATAGTGTTTTCAACAGGGTCTTAACCTCATGGAAATAACTTGTATAAGCCCAATTAGAACAACTAATGGAATAGATACAACTTACCCAATTCTGTCAAGGCTCTGACACCCCACATTCAATTATTATTAACAATTTTGTCGAAATGTATATTTTTCCTATTTGTTTGGTATTTTTGGTGCATGGATTTACTTGGAAGAATTTTATATCTATTTTTGTTGTATGTTATAATCTTATTACCTATAGTGCAACACTAGTTGCACTTTACCTACATGTATTTTTCCACTATTGGTGTTTTTTTAATGCAATCTTGTACTTCAAAATCAACAACCATATCTCTTATATAAATATGCTGCCATAGTTGTTGGAGCACTAGAACAGAGGAATGCACTTGATAGAACAAAAGAGCTCATTGTTAAATTTTATGTCACAAGGCCTTGCATTGTAAAAATAGTGGGATACTATTCTTCAAAACTGGATCTAGGAAAAAAATAGGAGATACTATCACTTATTTCTGAAAGGCATTTTTATTCCTAATGTCTGAGAAAATCTTACACTATTATAGCCTCAACATTTGATGATCATGTTTTTATCAAAAAATGTCTAAGTAGTATCAGAAAAGAGAAAATTAGGGAAGCTCACATGATAGTGATATCAATACAATAATAACTTCCTGAAAGATATGTTTTTCTCCCATATGAGAATACCTTTTGAAAAATGAAGTAGAATCGGGTCAAAACATTCCTTGTAATAGGTAAGTCATATAGTTGTATCTGAGTATAAAATCAAGAACAGATTTTTGTTAAAAAAAGTAAAATTTTTTGTAGTTTTTATACCATTTATTACGCAATTCAAAACTTCTTTATAAATATTATATTACACTATAATTAATCTTAGAATAATTGAAATGTGTAAATTGCTTAAAAATAACTTAGGTACAGAATAAGCAACCTTTTTTTTTTTTTTAATTTTTTATTATACCACCATGAGATATACAGTTATAAAAGTGTTCATATTTGTGTTTCAGCCATACAGTGTTCCAGCACCCATCCCTCCACAGTGCCCATTTCCCTACCAATGTCCCATGATTTCTTCTCCTCCCCCAGCCTGCATCTATGGCAGGCAATTTTCATTCTCCTCTCTCTCTCTTTCTCTCTCTCTCTCTATCTATCTATCTGTCACATACACACAAATGTTTACACTCTGTGGTTTGCAATACATACAGTTAGAGGTTAACATGTATATCCTTTTGTTTACTTTCAATGCTCAGTTCTATGCTGGCATTATCATTTACAACAATTATTAGTACACTGTCCCTTTCTCTGTATTGCCTAACCTCTGACTTTACATGTTTGCAGGGGTTCTATCCCTGACAAGACCTCCTGATCCATGTTTTCTTTGGCCTTGAATATTGGTATCATCACTTCTTGTAACATTTGTCTTCCCATTGCTCATTGATTTGCTTTGCAGGCACCAGTAACTTATTCATTCTTTGGGAATGAGGTCCATTATTGTTACTGTTTTTGGCATATCGAATACACCACAGGTAGCTTGCCAGGCTCTGCCATGGCTCTGGATTCATCCCAGAGGGCCGAGTCTTTTTCTATGTCAGACCATCAACCATCCAGGGCCCACAGGGCAGATCCTGGGTGTAGACAAGCCTGTCTCCTGTCTATCATCTGCTGATGCAGGCATCACAGCCACACCTGCAATACCTCTAGAGGCAGGTATATAAAAATAAATTTATAAAATCTATGAAATTCAGTAGAAATTTCAAAATGAAGCCAATATGAATAAAAATGTTAACAGGTGAAAAATTGAAAATTGGTATCATGCTATGTTTTATATCCTGCAAATAATTATAGTCATTCTATATTTGTCCTTTTATCTCTGCCTAATTTCACTCAGCATGATCCTCTCCAAGTACATCCATTTGTAGGCACATTTCATAACTTCATTTTTCTTAACAACTGCATAGTATTCCATTGTGTAGATATATGAAAGTTTCTTTATCTAGTCATTAGTTCTCGGGCACTCTGGTGTTTCCAGATTGTGGCTATTGTGAATAGTGCTACTATGAAAATAAAAGTGTGAATGGTGTTTCTGCTGTGTGTTTATGGCTTCCTAGGGTATATCTCAGGTATGGTAATGGGAGCTCAAATTCTAGTCTTGGGAGGAATGTCCATATTGTTTTCCAAAAGGATGTACCAGTCGGCATTCCCACCATCAATGGGTGAGGCACCTTTCTCCCTATATTCACACCAACATTTGTCGTTTTTTTATCTTTTCGATATGTGCTAGGCTCTGCAGTGTAAGATGATATTTCGTTGTTTTGATTTGCATCCCTCTGATGATTAGTGATGAAGAACATTTTATCATATGCCTTTTTGGCCATTTGAATTTCTTCGTTGTCCAAGTTTCTGTTCATTTTTTCTCCCCTTTTTTGATGGGATTTGCTGTTTTCTTCTTGTACTAGTGCCTGATATATCCTGGATATTGACCTCTTATCAGCCGGGTATTGGGTGAATATTCTTTCCTATTCTGCAAACTATCATTGTATCTTGGTGACAGTTTCTTCTGAGGTAAAGAAGCTTTTTGGTTTCACGTAGTCCCATATGTTTATCTTTGCTTCCAATTGCTTTCTTAGTGGTGTTTCATCTTTGGCCAAGCCTTTAGTTTCAATGTTGTGGAGGACTTTTTCTATATTTTCTTTGATGTACTTATGGATTCAGGTCTGATGTTGAGATCTTTAATCCATTTTGATCTGATTTTTGTGCATGGTGTTAGAAGTCCCAATTCATTTTTTTACACGTAGCTGCCCAGTTTTCCCAGCACCACTTGTTGAAGAGGCTTTCCTTGCTCTATTTCATACTTTTTGTTCCTTTATCAAAGATTTAATGATCATGCATTTGAGGATGGGTGTCAGGATACTTAAGTCTATTTTATAGGTACACATTTCTGTTTTTATTCCAATATCATGATCTTTTAATTATGACCATTTTGTAGTACAGTTTGAATTTGGGAAAGGTGATGCCTCACATCTTTTGCCCAAAGATTGCTTTAGCTCTCTGTGGGGTTTATTATTCCATACAAATTTCAAGAGTGTTTGGTCAATTTCTTTGAAGAGTGTCATGGGTATTCTTATAGGACCATATTGTATCTGTATAAACCTCTAGGAAGTATTGCCATTTTGACAACATTGATTTTCCCAATCCATGAGCAGGGAATGTGTTTCCATTGCCTTGTGTCCTCTTTTATTTTTGAAGCAAGGTGTTATAGTTTTCTTTGTACATGTCCTTTATACTCTGCATTAAAATGATTTCTAGGTATTTGCTTTTCTGTGGGACAATTGTGAATGAGATCATTTTCTTAATATCACTTTCTTCTCTTTCATTATTTGTATATAGGAAACTTGACTTCTTCCTTGCCTATCTGTATTCCTTTAATGTCCTTTTCTTCCCTGATTTCTATGACAATTACTTCCAGTACTATATTGAATAGAAGTGGTGAGAGTGGGCAAGCATAAAAAGCAACTTTCAATGTGTTACATAGATTAATTGTGCTAATAAAAATAGGATGGTGTTTTTCTTAATTTTTTCCTGGAAGGACATATTACTTCATTTAATGTCCTCTAAAATATATTGCTCATTCCAAAATTTTAAATATCAGTCTTTTCCTAAGACATATGTATGCAGCTTGAATTGTTTGTATAAGTTATGAAGATATAACAAATTCATCTCAGTAGATCAATTTTAAGTAATCGTCAATTATTAACGTGATACGAAAAAATACCCATTTATATCTTAATATTATTATATATACAAAATATTATATATTAAGGGCAGTTATATTTCATAACACTACTTTATTAGTTTCTCATCTTGTCTCTACATTATGAATTGGAATTTTAAAGCAAAAGCGTTTTGCTATTTTGCTGAATTTTGTGTCTTCTTTTCCTTAATATGTACTTCTGATACAAAATTTGAGCACACATTTTCATACAAAATAATTATTGTTTGTTTTGGTTTTGCTTCTTTTGACTTGTTTTTTGGTGGAATTCAAATAGCTGTGCTCAAGGCTTACTCTTGGCTCTGTGCTAAGCAATCAGTTCCAGAGGGCGAGGGACCAACAGAGACATGAAAGTGGAACCAGGACTGACCACATGCAAGGCATGCACCTGAGCTGCTCCGCCATCCCAATTGCCCTTCCATATTAAATCTTATCTTTGAATTCATTTTCTTTCTTTTCAAAATTAAACACATATTTAAAAAATTAAATCTTTTGTTTCTTTTCTTATATTCCCAATATTTTTTCACTTATTTATATAATAAAGCTTAATGTTTAGGACAGCAATAATCCAAACAAATCTTTCAGTGGTAGATAAAAACTCTCCAAACTTTGTTAAAGATATGTCTTGTAAGATTAAAATATTTCAAAAATATGAATTGAAGAATAGAGTGATAGGCCCTATGCACATTGAATGACAATGAAGTTGGTACAGTTTTTGTTTGTTTTGGGGGCCATACCCAGCAGTGCTCAGGGGCTTCCTTACTCTGCACTCAGGGACCACTCTTCTAAGACTCATGGGACCATATAAGGTGTCAGAGATCAAACTCAGGTTAGCTATATTCAATCAAGTTTCCTACCCACTGCACTATAGCACCTGACCCTGAATAAATCCATACCCTAAGTCTAGCACATGTACAGTGTTGTGCAGTTCAGCAAGATGTGTGGGATCTTCCAAATTAGCTATATTTGGACCTGTGCAAAAAAATATTATATCAACAGTCCTAAACATCATTCAGTTGTACTTTGTTTCTACCAACACATACACAGGTACAACAGGCATAGATTTTAAGAGTCTGGGAACTGACTTTATCTATTATTATGATACTTATCATTTTGTCCTGACAATAAAAATGTTGCCTCTTGATGACACTGAATTAGCTGGGCCAGTTCTATCTGAAGTTATTTAATATAATTATATTTACTTATATTAGATATGTACATTATGCATTCAAAAGCTATAACAGCTACTTTTATTGTATTTATTTTGGTGCTGAGGATTGTATCCGGGTATTCATGTGAAGCATACACTCTACTACTGTGTTATATTTGGAGCCTTTTTTCTCCATTTGGTTATTTATTTAGAAGAGGATTTTAGAAATGCTTGAGCAAGATCTTCAAGTTAATCTGCAGTCAGTGGAAACACTGTGAGATACAAGACCACCATCCGGTCCTCCACTTCCATTACAGTGAAGCCTTAAGACTGATAAGGCCTAAATACCCATGGCCACGCTGATCAAAGGGGCCAAGAAGATTGTCTTCCCTTAGCTTGACGGTGCTCTGTCTTTAATCCCACACTGACCCAGTTTACTCATAACAGGTTGAATTGCTAGAAATATGATGCAACCCAAGGCTATGAACATGCAGTGCACAATAGTGAATTGGGAACCACAGAGCATGTCCCTGCCTCTGGGACACTCAAGTTGTTTCCGGTTTCTGGCTATTGTGAATAGTGCTGCAATGAATAAAGAAGTGTAGATGGTGTTTCTGTCATGTGCTTTTAATTTTTAAAACTATTTCACTGGGTATACATATCCAGTATAAACCTTTTCTTTATATCGTACATTTCTATCTTTATTTAGAAGCATTCAATATGATTGCATTTGAGATTGTAATGCTGATTTTCTTTTTTTAAAGTTCAAAAGATTAGTCTTTTTTGTTTGATAGTACTTAGAATCCTTTGTAGTGTTTTGGGATGGAGCACCAGACTAGGATGTAGGCCCAACGCATCAGGACCGGGTCCCGGTAATACAGTGCTGGTGCCTTGAGCATCACATCAAGTGACAGGAGGCTATATGATGCTGCTACCAAATTCTGCACCTTAAAGATGAGATTCTCCAAGGTCAAGTGAAGCATATATCGGGAGGTCTTGTCAAGGTGGAAATTATCACAAACGTGTGGGAGTCAGAGTTTAGGAAAGACAGAAAATGGAACAGGGTGCTAATAGTCGAGGGTACTAATGCCAACCTAGAACTGAGCATTAAATAGAGGCAAAGGATTCACATGACAACCTTTTAATGTACGTTCTGTAATACATAGTCTGGAAGGGAAGGAAAAGAGAAAGAGAGAGAAAGGCAAAGAAATAAAGAACCTGCCATGGAGCAGGGCTGGGGAAAGGGGAGGGAACCGGGATGTTGTTGGTGGGAGATGGGCACTGGTGGAGGGACGGGTGCTGAAACACTGTATGACCAAAACTCAAACATGAACTTTTCAATTGTATATCTTTTATTTGTATATCTCACGGTGGTATAATAAAATACTTAAAAAAAAAGATGTGATTCTCTCAAGCATTCTCTCCATATGTTTTTTTTTTCATTTACAGTCATAATCTGTTTTTCATTCTCAAAGATAACAACAGAAAAACTATGATTTATTTAATGCTTTATGGGTGCATGTGCCTTTATGTTTTTTGTATCCAAAGCAATAAGATTTATTTCTAGTAAGTTTGACATCACTTCATACAGTAGAGTTAGATAAATAATATATCCAGTGTCAATGGGCTAAGGCACAAAGAGCTCCAGTTATGAGGATTTTCTGGTTGAAGTCAGATTCTCAGTCTTTATCATGCAATTGAGATACTGAAAGTAATACAGATTAATAAATTATGTGAGAGTTAGAACTACTTGATTCATCATATTATCAATTATTTTTACTTAAAATCTGTGCATAGACATATAAACATGTTGTTCACCATAAGCTTTCAAACTTTACATGTTCACAAAATAAAAGAAATTTTCATATAATATATAATAATGACTCAAAAAGATAAAAATATTTGTGTGAATTTTTTAAAAGATTAAGAAATTATTAGTGTAATGTTAGTTTTTTTGTTTTCCTCCTCCTAGAAAGGTATTTTTGCATATCTAATATGACATCAGATTTAACTTATCATAACAATCATAGAAATACAGCATTTTTATTGTAAATTAATAAAAGCCTATATGCATTTCTGTACATAAACACATACACAGAAAGAAATGCATGTTTTATTCCCATAAGATGTATTTTTATTCTGCTTTGAATTTAAACATATTTTCTAAAGTTAAAGAAACAGAATCTAAAGTTTTAGGACACCCTGATTATAATAGCTTCCACTGTTTCTTATAAGTATTTAAATTTAAAATTCATTCCAATGTCATAGGAAACCATATTTATCAATACATTTTGCTTACCTAATTACTAACTTCCCCCTTGTTTGGACAGTGATTAAAAACACTACTTACAAACAAAGGCTTTGTTCTTTGTTTTGCTGAAAGTTAAGAGATAGTGTCATGAAATTTCAGGAAAAAAGCAGACAATTATACTGAAAGTGAATGAAACTAGTCTATTATTGGGTGAAATGGCAGCCTAATCATCCAACCATCTCTTCCTTTGACATCTAGAAGTCTTCATTGTAGGCACAATGATGAATGCTTTGTTCAGACCAAATACTTTAAGCTGCTGTAAGTGCATCTGCCATTTTTATGCTTATGTGGCCTTACACAAAACCCCTTCTGTTGTTCCCCCTGAAGAGGAGCACACATCTCTTCTTTCACCAGAAAGCTGCTGTTGAGAGTATAAACTTCAAGTCTCTGCCAAACAATGCCCTATCCATGATCAAAGTAAAGTAGAGATTTGACATTCAAGTTCATGTTCTGCATCCATAACAGATATTGAAAAGGGAAGCAAAATAAAGAAACTTTAATTCTAAAGAAATAATTGGATGTGATCTGGAAATTGGCATCTCTCCAAACATTACAATATGAAACCATGTAAATAGCAGTCGGTGCTTCCTTCTTATTCCTTTATGGCTTTGCCCCTCTCATGACATTATGAAACGGGGACCATTCTTTTCCTTTCAGCTAATTTTCAAATTGTCCCAAGTTTTACTTAAGATTGAAGAGAACCCTCAGCCACTGTTATGGGAATAATAAGGTTTAGTCTCTCTGAAAACTACGAAAATTAAAATTGAGCTTTCACTAATTTCAGCAATTCCAGATTTTGGCAGCTGGCCCAAGGTCTCCCCCAAACAATATTTTGCAAAGACATTTGCACTCTTCCAATCACAGCAACAGTATTCACAATAAGTAAGTTCTGGAAATAACTCAGCTGCCCAAGAATAGATGACTGGATAAAGGGGAAAATAGCTTCTAGACACCACAGAGTATTGGTCAATTATTTAGTAAATTATGCAGTTTGCTATTATGTGAATCAAGTTAAGTGTAGACAGTCAGAAGCAGAAAGACAGCATAGATTTATTTCACTTATGTACGAAACATAAGAAGAAAACTAATGACCTCTGGAGCAACTTGAGAGTACAAGTCTTACAGATCTTGTCTTTTTTGCAGCCAACCATGGTTCAATCCTCAGTACTACACATGGACCCCAGGTATCAAGAGTGATCTAGGAGCACAGAGCTAGGAGTAGGCCTTGGCCACAGATAGGTATGTCCTAAAATATAAGACTAAATAAGTGTTGCAAGTGGCAACATAGCCTGAGAATCATCTTATAAAACACAGTAATAAGAGGACGGGGTAGGGTGAGAATGAGTGGTAGGTGAACAATAAATAAAATTACCTACATGCCACTTTTTTTTCAAATAACTATCAAATTATTGATTTTACTAGACTGTGAGTAAAATCCCGCTCCCAGAGTGTTGTGAGTATAAACAATCTCTCCAGGTGCTAAGTGCCCAGGTGTCTAGTGTTGTTACACCACAGGTCAGTAGCATGTAAGACACAATGCCATTACTTTATTGGAGCATGTTGTTGCATTCTATCATTATATGATCTCTTGGGTACTATTTTCCTGAAGTGAGATCAAGGACTGCATTTTTTAAATAATTATCACAAGTACCAGGAAAATTCTGGGTGCAGACTAGAATTCCAGTTACTTAACAAACAAGTGCACAGAGATGCAATAGTCCTTAGTGGATTTATCTAATCGCACTGCCTTCTGGGCATTGAGAGTATTCAATGACCTTAGAGTGAATCGGGGTCATATGCAAGATTCCAGCCAATAGATAATTAGTAGAAAATAAATGAGTCATTTCTGTACCAGGGCTTTTAACTGTCACTGTCAGTTACTCTTTGCCTGTCTCAGCAATGTGGGATGCACTGAGAGAAGACGCTGTAATTCCGAAACTGCCAGATCTGTTGCCAAATAGAGAATACCAGCTTCTGCCATGTCACCAGAGACTTGGATTCAGCAAGAAATAAACTCCTGTTTTATTATGCCAAGATACAAGCAAGAAAAGGAAAAGAACACTTCAGGGACAAAAGCTACTCAATATGCAAATACTGTAAATCTGCAGTAGGGGAGATAAAGCCAAGTTCTCTAGACCATTATTCTTAGCATGGGGTTTGAACAGCCTTGTAGTTCAATAGGCAGAGTCAAGGCGCAAGGGTCACTAAATATTTTCCTTAGAATAATAAGACACTATTTTTTGTTTTTGCAGTTGACATTTCCACTGAGGATGCATAAGATGCATAAACAGTGGTGCGTAGAAATGCTGGCAGCTTAGCATGAAGTGAAGTAAGCAGCGTTTAATTCATAACTCCTAACAGGTCTTAGAGGAGAAATCCAGCTTCACTAAAGATGAACACTAATAAAAACTGTTTTAAATAGATCATTTACTCATTATGTTATTTATTTATTTTTTTTTTGCTTTCGGGGTCACAGCTGGGGATGCTCAGGGGTTACTCCTGGCTCTGCACTCAGGAATTACTCTTGGCAGTGCTCAGGGGACCATATGGGATGCCGGAGATAGAACCTGAGTCCGCCGTGTGCAAGGCAAATGGCCTCCCGCTGTGCTATTGCTCCTGCCCCCCCATTTACTCATTATTTAAAAAATGTCTTGTATCTGAGGAAATATCGCTTTAATGTTATTTTGTGTAACATTATATTGTCCTTAGCAGTTCCAAGAAAGAATGTACATGGTAGATTGTGAAATGAATAACCACATTCTCATGGAATGTTGTTCTTCATAGAATGATCAGTAAAGAGTTAAAGAAGAACTTATGGAAATTGGGTGTTTGCAAGGTTTTCAATAATTAATAGGGAACCTAGTCCATGAAGGAAAACAACTTACAGTAACAGGCAATTAAAAGCATGCATGTAAATGTATATTTTTAAAAAAGAATCAGAAGATTATATAAATATAAGGAAGTGGTCTTTGTCTCTGTCCAATTAGACTCACATTGAAAGGAAAAAATGGCAAATCTTTCAAAGTACTTTTTTATAGAGGGTTGAACAATGAAGGAATAAACTTGACTTTCTCATTATATCAAGAACAGAGAAAAATGCATTAAGAGAGATAGGAAAATAAAACCACTAATTACTGGAAAAAGAAAGCCTTTTATATTTAAGTCTCTACTCTTTATTTAGAAAATCCTTGGCTGCTGAAATACCCTTAATGAATGGAACATACCTGTCTCTTTGAAATCTCATTATGCATGTGTTTAAAAAGATCAGCAATAATATCCATGTTGTTTACTTGCAGAAAATACATATGTAGCTTTAATATTCTACTAAATAATATAACAGTGCAGATATCATATAACACAAGTATGATTTAAGATAAGACTAAAATGTGATGAATAATTTTAATTGCTTGGAATTATTTGATTAAATTATGGAAGAATATTTGGTATGATACACACTATATAGACATTTATATAGGAAAACTGAAAACTAAATCCATAGAGATGTATATTTAAAAAATTCAGTGACTGTAAAAGTATATAAAAATATCAACACATCTAATTCACCCAACCTAATTAATTATCAAGCAAGAAGCTTGATTCATTTGTGCCACTGCTTCTCATTGCATGAATTGGAGAGGCAAAGTTGTATTTCTTTATCTAGAAGACAAACTATCACAAGCATGCAGAAGGCTAAAAGTAACATTTTTTCCTCTCCATGTGGAGAAATTGCTCGACTCCTATCCCTGGTAGGAGTTGATCTGCAGTGTCATCACACTGGGATCTCTGAGCTAAGAGTCGGTCAGTCGCTTGGGCTTAAAGGATTTGAAAAAAAAGTCCTTTAAAATTGAGTTTCTGTGACATTAAATTGATTTCATTAATCCCCATAACTCTACCAACATCTTGGAATGAACTTCTACAATAACACCTTCATCATAGACTTTTCAAGAGATGATATTCTAGTCTAGCCTGATCATAATAGAAAAGAAGAAAGAGTGAGAATTTTAAAAAAGTCCAGTACTTTCTTATCACTCACAGGATTCCCAGGACACATGGAAACTAGGAATTAATCCAAGCCAACACCCTCACTAGCTAATGACAAAACAAATATTTTAGAGTAAACCTCAATAAAGAATATATCATTTTTAAGTTGAGGTATAAGACAATCACTTGCATCGCTTGACTTGTCTTCCCGTTGTTCATTGATTTGATCAAGCAGGCACTAGTAGCATCTCCATATGTCCTGTCACATACTAGTGAAGTCCAAGGACATCTGCAAGCTCCAGACACATAAAGATCTCAAACCATTCGTTCAGGTCATGGGAATGAGGTCTATAACATTATTGATTTTTGACATATCAATACGACACGGGTAGCTTGCCAGGCTCTGCAGTGTGGATGGGATACTGTTGTAGTAGCCTCTCATCTACGCATTTTTTGATGAACTGTGTGGCCACAAAGCAGACGTGCAAGATGGGGAATAATTGGCTCTTCTACTGGGTAGAGCTCTGACGAGTTGTGGAGTCCAGATGTTGAAAATGGTGGCCCTCATGGTGTGGGGGTTCCTCTGCCTTCTTGCAAGGATCTCCTGGGATGGCAGGCCAGGGCTAGAAGCCGCCTACCCTCCACGTGATCAACTGGGCACAGGGAGAGCTGGTAGCACTTCTTCCCTGTGTATCTGAGTCTCTGGGTCAGGCATACCTGGGCTTGAAATAGACTGTTGTGTGGTGGGGCTGTGATGAGCAAGGCTTGTGATCAGCTCTTCTGCTGGTTGGAGCTCTGACCAGCGGTGGAGTCTGGATGTTGAAACTGGCAGCCCTAATGGTGTGGGTGTAGGATAATACTCTTTAATATTAACCTATGTGATAATCTTGAAATGAATTTATAGGTTATGCCAATCCATCCAGTTTTTAGTTTCTCTTTTTCAGATATGTATCTCTGATTCCAATGGGGCTCTACATTTGTGAATGTATGATTCACATATTTATGAAAATCAATATATCTGGGTAAAAGTATTGATAAAACTATCAATTTGCCTGACTAGTGAAGGTTAATATTGTATCATACAATCTAAATATTTTCAAGATAATTTTCCTAAGCTTTTCATTTGAAGAAATTTCTGATATCTCAAGAGGATTCTAGTTGTATAAAATATGACCAGTGGTTTAATACTGGACTATTTATAAAAAATCATCATATTACTATTTCAATAATTTATGTAGAATAATTAAATAATTATATGTGCTGCGAAACAAAAATATGGAACGCTTCACGAAATTGGAGTGTCACAGACTTGGGGCAGAGCTGCTAGTGGCTCTCCCTGTGCCCAGCCACTCACGAGGATGGCGGGTTCTAGCCCTGGCCCACCACCCCAGCAGAGCCTACCAACAAGCCAGACGACCCCTCCTCCACTCCATGAGGGCCTCCATTTTCCACATCCTGACTTTCCCTCATCAGAATTCCACCCAGCAGACCAGCCTATCACAGCAGGCTTGCACGGTTGCTTTTGGTCACGCGGTTCATCAATAAATGCTGGATTTAGAGATGACTACAAGAGTATGCTACCCGCATGGCAGAGCCTGGCAAGCTACCTGTGTCGTATTTGATATGCCAAATACCAGTAACAATTATAGACGTCATTCCTATGTCCTGATGGAATGGTTTGAGGCTCTTTATGTTCCTGGAGCAAGCAGGTGCCCTTGGGCTCTACTAGCATGAGACAGGACATATGGAGATGTTACTGGTGCCCACTCGAGCAAATCAATGATGAACAGGAAGACAGTGACAGTGAATTAAATAATTAGGGTAAATATGTTGGCATTTAATACTCTATAAACCTTTTTAATACCTTCATAAATAGGAAATAAATTCAAATTCATGTAAAATAAGTAAATAAAAATGTGAGTTCGGGCCTGAGAGATACTACAAGGGTAAGTGTCTGCCATGCATGGCTCCTTTTTCAGTTTGACCCCAGCAGCATCTATGGCCCCTGGTGAACTGTCCAGAGTCATTTCTGATCACAGAATAGGAAGAAAGTCCTAATTTATATCTCTTACATTTTTATAGTCTTAATTTTTTTTCCCTAGAGCTTCACTAATGAACTTTTTGATTCCTTTTTATAATTTTCCTTTCTCTTGCTTGTCAAATCAAATAGTGTTATTTTTATAATATAGTTACAAAATAATTGCTAACTACAAGCAGTGTTTATTAAAATTAATTAATTATTGTAGCTTTACTTAACTAAAACTAACCAATGCGCAACAGTGTTTTCAGATTTTTTTTTTAGTTTTCCCCCTTACACGTAAATCAAATTTTAATTGCTTAATCTTAGCACATCATTCATAATTATGGTGTAAACTGAGAAGCAAATGATTATTATTTTTATTGTAAAATGGAAGTTTTTGGCAAAAGTCACTTATTTACAATGATGCTCAACAAACTATACAATAAATCATCATCAGTGGTTATCTTGGATGCTGTATATATTAAAATAATTAGGAAACAAAGAACACTAGCGAAATATGAAAAAAAACATTTGAATGGGAAAATAAAGATGGAACATAATTATGAAAATAATACAAATATTAGAATGGCATTTCAAGGGAAAATGATTTCTTACTTAGGCATATTGAAAAGAAGTGAAGACTTAGGAGAAGTCCATGCTCTCCTAACATGATATCCCTCTGTTTCTCTCCTAAAAATTATCTAAGCAAATGTCAGTAAATAAAACCAGTATATTTAAAATAAAAACATAAATAAGTGAAATGATATGGCATGTGAGGATTTAGGTATATCCCATTTGTAGACATACATATATATATATATATATATATATATAAACATATATATGTGGAAAGCAACTAAAAAATAAAGCATAAATAGAGTAAAAGAAATATGACATGAAGAAGATATTTCTGATTATACCTTGCTGTGTAATTGAATTCTTGAGCTAATCAAAAAGTATACATGCTTTAAATATAACATTAAATGAAAAAGAAGAAAATGGAAAATGGCACAAATGAGTTCACTTAATATTTTGGGTTAACATTATAATTCACATGAACATCTAATTCAGGTGCTTTGATTCTACTTTATTGTGAGATATTTTTGAAGAAAAATACAGTTTAAACTTAAATCTACACATATATACATGTATATGGATATATATATTTAGATTTATTATATACAGTCTAAGCATATATTTGCATTTAATATATATATATTTAGATGTAATATATATATATATACTGCTTAAGATATATATATATATTTTAGAATCACCAGTTGAGACTGCAAATGGGAGGGTATCTTTGAAAATGCTTGGGAGTTTACACTTTGTGGTGGGAGTTGGGGTTGGGTTGGGTTTAAGTAACATAGCAAATATGTAATAAAAAAAAACTTTGAAAGCACATTATTAATTAAAAGATTAAAAGTAAATAAATTAAAAGTAAATAAATTAAAATGGTAGACAAAAAACTTATTTTTTAATAATTATAAAAGAGGCTATAAATACTAACTTGGTGTACTTATGCATATACACTTATATTTTAAATATATTGTAAGTATTTTAAATGGAAACAAACAGATTTTTCCAGAATAATAAAAAGGAAATTAAATAAAGTCTCTAATTTCATCACTGAAATGGTTATCATGATTTTAAAAAATATTAACTTCTTTCGCTGCTTAAGAAAAGGAGAAAAATCGTTTACCAGTAGCTATTAATACTAATCACTGTGGCCTACAGTAGTCCATGTACCTTAGTTCATGCAATTTACCTATCTGCTGGATGGTATGAGTAGTTGCAAAAAACCTAATGATTCTACTCTCTGGTAATTAGTTAAGTATAATAAAACGGTATATTATATAAAACTTATAAATTAGTACTAAACGTGACTTATTCATAGATACACTCATATAATTATTGAATGGGGCATAGAAAATGAAGGTATGATTATACTCATACAGTGAAATACTGAGAAATAGAGAGTAATATCTATTGGAAATATCTAACAGAAATACTAATCTTGAATGCTTTGTTTTTGGTCTGCTAGATGGACAAAGGATACGCATTGTATTATTTTTAGACACAGAGAACAATATAAGAGAGAAGACAAATTAGGGAGTACAGCTCTGACAATAGGATTGTTGATAAAAGGTCTCAAAAACAATAAGGTGTGTCCATATGTTAATCATGGTCTGCTTTCAGGCTTATACATACCAAAAAAAATTTATATGTTACCCTAGATTTACTATATATACATGAATAACAATTGTAATAAAATATATGGTGACCTCCAAAAAGAACAACTTCCTGAAATTAAAATCCAGTATGATATTTAACATTTAAAAATGCCAGGAGAGGCCAACACCAGGATGAGAAATGGGGATTAAGTTTAAACAGGCAGAGCTAGGGAATTGGCCATCATGCAGAGACTCAGACACACAGGGGGGACTGCCATCCAGCTTTCCCCTAGCTCAGCTGACCATGATGTGCCCAGGAAGGAAGATGGGTTTTAGTCCAGGCCCATCACCTCAGTAGGGGCCTTGGAAGCAGTCAGATGAAACTTGCCCCTTAATAGCTTCCATCTTCAAGGTCCAGACTCCACAGTTCCACAGCTCATCAGAGCCCCACCCAAGAGAGACACTGATCTCAAGCCCAGATCACCAGAGGCCCACAGCAGAGCAACTGAGTTCAAGCCCAGGTAGACAGTTCTTGAAGGTGACAGTCACCAGGCATTCATGGAGATGGAGCTGTGGGCCCTTTCTCTGTCTGTCCCGTCCAGGGTCCAGGATTCGTGGTGGACCCGCCCACAAACTGCCTCAGGGCTGTTAGCCATCATGCAGAGACTCAGACATATGGAGGAGTGCTGACATCCAGCTCTCTCCAAGTCACACGGCCAATTGCGCCACGTGGTGCATCAAACTAGTGGAAGCAATCAGATTCTAGTAACTCAGAAAGTAAATACAAGAACAAAATAAGTCAGAAAACCTCACAAAATACAACCGCAGTCCTCATCTGTTCTGTACTACACAGCTGGACACAGCCCAACCCAGGAGAGAAGCTCTATTAAAGCCCAGGCATGCGCTACTCGGTGACTACACCAACCAGGTTTCTAGGGGAGCCTGGACTGGAGCCATCTCCCTCCACCTTGGCTCCCACCACAAAGGCCTGGAGGCCCCACCCAGAACTGCTCCTGGGGCTCTCATCTGACGCCAGTATTCAGGTGCAGGGTGGAATCATTGCCTTCCCACTCTATGCTAGACTGATAGGGCATCTCAGGGTGAGGGACAATCTTTTCTTTCGCTCCTTGGCCTGTCCTCCACCAGGCTCCCAGAAGTCAGAAAATCCCATGCAACACAACCACAGTTGTGAGGGGGAGTGCCGCTGGGTCCCGACAGTGCCGGGAAGCAAGTTCCCTTCTACCTCCGGGCCGGCGAGGAATGGATGAAAACTCAGGAATCCGATGCAGTTTTAAAAGGCTTTACTTATCACAGGTTCAGGCATGCAAATCAGCAAAAAGGAAAAGCCCTGTGCTTAGGATTCCAAGCTAGAACCCCCAGACACGTGTAGGCCAAGATGGCGGCCACCACGTGTAAAGGCCCTGTAAAAGGAGAAGAAGACAAGGCTCCCAAGAAGGGTGCAAGCTCACAAAAGAGAGACCCCCAAAAAAGCTCCAAAAAGAGAGCCGAGAGAGGAAGCAGGCTAGTATTATACCCCCTGCAACTCGGACCTCCCTCCCACTGTTATGGAAAGCAGGGAGGGTCAAATGCCCTTAGGTAATCCCCTCCCTGCATCTCACCTAGGCCCTTTTTATATGCTAATGTTTTGAGCCAAGATCTGCCTGGAAATGCCTTTATAGGGTAGAGAGGGGGTTTCTGAGATGGCATGTCTCTGTACCAAAGACTAATACTAATGCCACTTAAATATTTCTCCAAGCCTTCACAAGTCTCTTCTACTTCATGGTAGTTTTGTATTTTAGTTGCCTTTGAGTATATCAGGGAGCCATGCTTGTTTGCTTGGAGCAAACAGCATTTCTCTCTGGTCTAATTACTTAGGGATCCTACGTGGCCAGGCAAATATGCTGGTAAGATCTAGCCAGTCCCACGATGATTGTGGTAGCATGGGAGAATATTTATACCAGCCAGTAGCAGCATACATGGTCAAATAAAGTGCCACATTTAGACTACCCCTTATCTACGAAGTGACCTGAAGGAGGCAATCGAGGGCAGATGCAGAGGTCTAGGCTTTTTAGGTGCCCTGCTACACACAGTCATCCTCTGGTCCAGACTCCACAGCAGGATACAGCCCAATCTCCATGCGAGGGCTCAGGCTGATATCTCAAAATCTGTTATACCACAAATGTTTGAGAGTCAGAGGCTAGCTAAGAAAGAAAAGGGAATAGTCTGCTGATAATCATTGAAAATGATGATACCACCCGAGAACTGAACATTGAATATAGGCAAAAAAGATAGACATGGTAACCTCTAAATGTATGGTATTAAATCCACAATGTGTAAGACAGGGAAGCAAGAAGGAGAGAGAGAGTAGAGAGAGACAGAGACAGAGACACAGAGAGACAGAGACAGAGACAGAGAAAGAGAGATAGAGAGACAGAGAGAGACAGAGAGAGAAAGGAAGAGATAGAGAGAAGAGATAAAGAACCTGCCATGGAGGCAGGCTGAGGGAAGGGAGAGGGAAGTGGGGACATTGGTGGTGGGAAATGGATGGGTGCTGGAACACCGTATGTCAAGCCCAAACATGAACATCTTGTAATTGTATATCTCACAGTAGTATAATAAAATATTAAAAAAAAAATGCTAGGAGAAGGGAACCATCAAAAATAAATAGAGGAGTTCTAAATTACTTAGAGGAGTATATAAACTACTTCAGATTTATGATATATTAAGAGTTTCATTTTCTGATATATTCAAAAGTGAAAATGAGATCAAGAAAGGAAAAAAATCTACACTAAAGAGCTAGAAACTTCATATACTTATGTAAGAAAAAATGTATTCTACTAACAGCAATCCACCCTGCAATTCAAGATAAGCAATTACAAAGGCTAATTTATGAAAACTAACTTTTTACTGACCATGATTAGCAATATCTCAGAAAAATGTTGTAAAAAAGTGAAATGTGTCTTAAGTAAAGTTACGTACTAAGTTAAATGATAATTTCTGTCAAGTTGTTAAATTTAATAAATCCAATGTATTATATCTCTAATGTTTATTTTCAAAATAATAATTGTAACTTACTACTAATATGTAATTTTACTATTATGTTTTCCTTTAATAGAGAGAAGTAAATGATACCTTAAGTATGAGACACTTACTAATTTTCTACAGAAATAATTGCAATATATATTTAAATCGCGACGGCATTATCCACATCTGGACTTCCCTCTCATCACAACTCCACCCAGCAGACCAGACTATCACAGTCCAAATTATCGACAGCCACCCTGCAGCAGTTTTTTCAATTTGGCCCAGGCATGCGGAACAAGAGACTCTCAGACATGGGGCAGAGCTGCTCCTTGCTCTCCCTGTGCCCAGCTGCTCGTGAGGCACCTGGGATGCATGGCGGGTTCTAGCCCTGGCCTGCCACCCCAGCAGATCCTCACAACAAGCCAGACCACCCTCCCCTACTCCATGGGGGCCCACCATTTTCCACATCCGCACTACCCTCTAGTCACAACTCCACTCCAGCAGACCAGACTATTACAGCCCGGCAAGCTGCTCGTAGTATTTTATATGCCAAATACCAGTAACATTTATATTAGGTCATTCCCATGACCTAATATAATGGTTTGAGGCTCTCTATGTTCCGAGCAAGTGGATGCCTTTGGGTTCTACTAGCATGTGACAGGACATATGGAGATATTACTGGTGCCTGCTCTAGCAAATAGATGATTAACGGGAAGATAGTGATAGTGATATATTTTAATATAACCCTAGTAATTTTTCCTCTTGCAAGTCTTAGGTGATTAGATGTATGTGTGTATGCACACACACACACATAGAGACACAAACACATACAGTCTTATACATACTTATATACTATATATGTATAGTTGAATATATTATATTTTTATAAGCATTTATCATACAAAATCAGTTACTTCTGTGTGTGTATGTGTGTGTTCTTCACATTAAACAAGTAGCTGACTTTGTGTGGCATATGCTGACAAATTGCCTATATGAGGAGCAAGGACAACAGCTTTGGCCATTTCCTTGTTGTGGAAATGTATATATGTCTACTTTTCATAAGTTTATCCTTATTCATAAGCTTATGCTATTACATGCCCTTTTCAGTTGTGATTTTTATTAATATGGGGTTTTTTAAGTAGACATTTTATATACTAAGTAATGATTTTCATCTATGAAATTTTATTTTTCTTAGCATGCTGTAGCTTTTTACTAACATTGGCTTTCTCTTGATGCAAGAGCAAATATTTCTGATTTTTTGTGTTTGTATTTCTTATAAAAGTGTTTTCTTAAGTAGTGCATTGAGTTTTAACCAAGCCACTCTTTAATGTTCTGTAATGCAAAGACTCATCATCAAAAATTCTATTAATGTATAAACACATTAAGAACTTGAATACTAAAGCAAGGTAATTTTTAAATAAGTAAATACATTGGAAACAATTAAACTTATTCTTTTTTATGTATGTTTCTATTTCCTAATATTTTATCTTTCTTCCTATTTCTAGGCTTTTTATACAGAGAGCATGCTGTTCTTTTGTGTCTGTGTTCAGTTGCATTGAAAGCTTTAGTTTTAATTGGATCTAGACAAGCCATGATCATGTTTTTTTTTCAGAGAGCTACATTCCCAGAGTACTTTCTTTCTTTCCAAGGGCACCAAGCTGTTTCTTGGTATTCTTAAATTCTCTTTACTTCATGAAACAAATAATAAAGAATTTCAAATAAGTCTTGGGTGATTTGAATTAATTCAGAATTAAATCCTATTCCTAGATGTTAACACCTCTTAGACTCTGAAAGAAACTGCTTTATATTACAAGCAAGCTACAGACATAAGAACTGCAAGTCTTTCATTTTTTAGAGTGCACAATAAACTCAACTTGCAAGATATCTCACTTTATTACTGAGTTCTAATACATGATTTATTACTTCTTCATCTCTCAATATCATTGCATATGCATATGTGTAGAGTAGTTATATTAGATGAACTTCAGCAAATTAGTGATACAAGAAACTGCAGTAGGTTAGAAAACTAAAAAAAGTCTTTATAACAGACAAAAAATTGAAAATTTTAAGGACCTTATTTATTAGTGCTCAAATGTGATTAAATTTAGTGATGCTCAGGGAATGACGGTGATGCCAATCAAACTAAAGGTCTTAGTTAGGCCAGATATACATTGCTATTTGTTTCATTATTTTTGTACTATGTGTCATCATTTAATCCTGAGTAGTTCTAAATTTATCAGGTGGAACCAAATAAGTAATTATCTCTAATTCATGATTTAGAGCAAGGTGTATATAGACATTGCTTTTTCATATGTAGTTTTACATACTAAAGAGCCCACTGGCTTCATTATTTTGTTAGCAGAGGAACAGTACATTTTGTTATAAATAGTACATAAAATGTCCCTCTGTTTAATATTTAAGTTTATATCTTTTATAAGGCTTACTCAAATACAGAGGACTCTCTACTTCTATTTTAAAATATTCTTTATTAGCAATAGCAAATCAAGTGAAGTGATCAATGATCAAGGCTTACACAAATACAGAGGACTGTCTACTTCTATTTTAAAATGACATTTATTAACAATAGCAAATCTTTTGTTGCTCATATAAGATCCTACTGGAAGACATACATATCATTTTTTATCCCATAAAATGATGCAACAGAATAAATAGAGCAATTCTCTGATATTCCCCCCAACATAGAGTTTCAAATTCTTGATCAACTCAAATAATTTTTAAAGTTTATTAGTTTATTCATTTTTCCTGAAGTAAGTACGTAGGAAAATAACAAAAATGTTTTGGTTATGGGAAAAATTATTAAATTATGCCTAGTACATGAAGGCTTGGAACTGTGTATGACTATCAAGTTAATATGCACTCTTATTCTCTACATAAATGTAGCAGAGTTTCAATATCTGCCATCTATAAAATGTAGTACATTTAATTTAATAAAGGTAGGATGTCTTCTGTGTTTGTTCTTGCTGTTCCATACCCAATTGCTGCATATAAGGCTAGGTATAAAAATAAGATAATATTACATTGATCAAGATTTAGGATGAAAACAGCAACACTGTTAGTTAAATAAAAACATGGTGATGGACAACTGGCTCTCGTGATCATTTGGCCTTACTTTCATTCTTGTTTTTGATGGTGAAACAGGTAGATTTGTGTGTGAGTGAAGTGAATTGCTTTTACTTTTTTTATTTCCTAAGCACATATTTTTGGCAGTAGTTAGTGATATAGTCTCCTTCTAGATAAGTATTAGATAAGGGGTCATGAACCCTAAAAAAGGGATTATTTGTGTTTTTCTCCTTCCACAATCACAGAAAATTTCTGCACAGCAGTTGTGTTAATCGACATTGAAAATGGACTGAAATACTGACACCAGAGCTTCTATAGCAAGGGCATTAAGAACAGCACCAGACGCAGAAATTGGAGGCCAAAAGATGTCTTTGTAGAGAGAGAAGATACGCCTCGAGGCATCATTAATAGGGCAAATTTTTGCAAGCTGCTGTTGGGATCGATGTGACGTTGTATCAAGCAACACAGAACCGTAAGTCACTTGCTTAAAACACTGCAGCAACAGATGAGACATTATAGAATATTAATGGATGTCAGAGATGCTAAAATGTCTGTCTTGGTGAGCTTTTGTTGATAGCAGTGTTGTTTAATCTCATGCTATGTATTAAGGATGCACAGTAAAAATTCTTGAGAAGTGCTTCATGCACTTCCCTCTTCAGTTAAAATGATTCTTTTAGTAAAATATTGTTGAATATGTTAAAAATTAAAAAAAGAATAAAGTACATTTTAGGATATATGATTTCCACAAACTTCCTAAGAAGTTAATTGCTTTAATTTAATTTCCTAACCCTGATTTCCTTGCCTTAGAGATACAAGTGCATGAATATGTCTAGGCATGTGTGTATAAGCGTGTTTATTTGTGAAAACCACAGGAGTACTCTTTAGCATACAACAATAAGCATTCCTTTTTGTTTTTCTTGTTACTTCTCTTAGGGGTTGTCTGAGCTTGCTGGTGATTGGTTGGAAGCAGTAATTTGGACTCACATTTGTTCCACATGTCATATCTTTAAACGAGCAGCTAATTAACACACAATATTCCAATGGAAAGGCACAGAAGGAATGACAGCATTTGATTAAACAAGTTAAGCCAGAGTCACATCAGTTATCTTTATGTTTTATTTAATTTAATTTGTCGGGGGTGTGAGGGGTCAGTCTACCTAGGAGTTGAGGTTACAATTGATGGGCCCCTTAGTGAAATGAAAAAGTAAGAATCAAATGTGGACTCTTACATATGAAGCAAGTGTATTTTTGCCTCTGAAATAATCTCTTCATCTAAGTTTGTGTTGGCTTCTTTAGGAAATATGAAATTTAACCTGAAGTTTCAAGAGAACTTCAAAACAGCAAATAATTTTAATTGAATTTAACAATTAAGTTTTGTACTTAATGGCAATGACAAACATGTAGATTTGTTTGTTCACTGAAGGAAATTCCGGAAGTAATTCAGTGTGACTACAAAAATCTGTTATGTTTCTTTGGGGGTAAGGGTCCACATCAGAGATTGGATTTACTCCTGACTCTGTGCTCAGGAAAAAGTATAGTGGGACTTTGGAGAACAATGCTGAGGATTGGAAATAAGTGTGCAAAAGTCGCTAACGTTCCCTACTGGAATATCTCTAGAGCTCCGACACAGAAAAATGTAAGCAATCAAAATGTTGTGATACATCATAAATCTTAACTTCATTCAATGTATTACTTAAAAAATCTTAATATAATACAGTGCCTAATAATGGCTCCATATTAAATCTATTTTATATTAAGATCAACTTATACAAGACTAATATTGGATCATTTATAGGGGTAAATGTACTATTATATGCATACATTTTTTTTAAAAATGTATTATTATACTATTTTTTTCATCATTCTTTTATATCTTGCATTTTCTAACTCTCCCTATACTCTCACTACATTTAGAAAATTATGCATTCGTAACAAACTGTTACCGTATTACAAATAGTTTATGCAATAAGTGGTGGGGATACATGTATTCATCACACAAATCGGTCACATTATTAGTATTCTATGCAGGACAAGACTGATTTTGATCTCAAATCATGTATGAATATGAATGGACCAAACTCATCTTACATTCGGGTACAACATCTTTCCCTTGGGACAGTCGATTATCAGTATTTAAATCATATAACACACCCAATAAAATAAGCACCATTTTATGAAACACAAGGTGAAAAGCATAAAGCTTGTAATAAATGCTTATTGCTAATAAAGAATACATAAATTATCATTATTTCCATTATTTTCTCATACAAAAAATCTGTTTTCCCAGCGCTTAATGTGAAATGTGAATGATTCAAGGGAGAAAAATACTACACATATTTTAGTGTTGCTAAAACTGTCATTTATACTAATTAACTTGGCAAAATACAGGGGCAGGCATTGAGATTAGAATTGAAAGAATTTTTTCTTATCTGCAGAAATAACCCTCAAGCATAAATCACTCAGCTCTTTGCACTGTTGTAACATTTCTGTTAGCTATTGTTTTCTCCTTCATGTGTAAACATCATTCTCAAGGTTTCAACCTTCATTTCAACAAGCAGGTTTTAGCAGTAGATTTGAATTTTTAAAATACTCTCTAAGTGAAAGCAGCAAGAAATAATTCAATGAACTGTTAAAAAATCAAAATTTTAGATTGTTTTAATTGGGTCAGCAATTAACTAGAGAGTACTGGGAAACTCTGTAAACACATAATTACTGACAAAGAAAGATTCTAAATACATAAATGTAACATTATTTTAAATCTAATCTAAATTTTCAAAAAGCAATGACAAGTTAAAGCACCACAGTCTAAAAGAGAGATACGAGTTGATGCAAATTGAGATACATTCAATATATTCTAATCCTTCATA
>JAJIBD010001472.1:0-40794 GCA_021461705.1 Cryptotis parvus | reverse complement strand
AAATGTTACTTTATATCATATTTGGCCTGCATGCATCAATATTCTTATTTTCTAACCGAAATTATCTAAAATAATTCAGTGTGCATTTCTAGGTTTTGGGAATACTCTTAATCTTAAAGTATATTCTTTAAGCTTAGAATATAAAATATGTGAAATACTGCAGATTTCTTTTTAACTTAGGCACTATAATAGATTAGGGAAAGAAGCCATGCAAATTGTAACAGCTTGCTATCTATATATGTTTTAAAAGATATAAGGCTTGATTTTCAAGGTCATGTATTTAGAAACTGATCTTAGCGTTGTGGAAATTATCTCCTTATATTTGTTCATGTAAAACAATTACAAAATATATTCTAAGATATTTTCCGTTTGAAATTTTATTTTATTTTATATCTTTAGAAGCCAAGTGAGTTAAATTAAATGAGAGAATACTTAGAACAAAGTTTCAAAAGTCAGAAAGTTTGAAAATTTCTCAATATTTAAGAACAAGTTTGTGTGACACAGTGAGTTATAAATGGGGATCAAAAGTAAATTTTATCAAAAAATATTATGAAATAACTGAACTATAAAGGAAAAACAAATATTTCTTCAAAATTTTTTGCTAAAAAATGTGAACATGTGACAAAGTTATAGTTTTTGTTCGTTCTTTCAGAGCCATAAGTGGGTACTGCCATAATCAAGCATTTAGAACTCTAAGGCCTTCATTACTCAGAGTGGAAGAGAGGGCAGCAGAACTGAAGATAGGCATTTAGAAGGTTGAGAAACGTGTGGCTAAGGTGGTTACTAGATAATTATCTTGTGCCTATAGCATATGTATTAGCAGTAGTTGGTGTCAATATAGTTTTTATGAGTTTAGAAATTGTTTACAATGTTTTATCTAAAAACTGTACTTTTTCCCTCGTTCCTTTTGTTTCATTTACAGATCATGGAATCCTCCTGGTGCACCTTCAGTTACCCCTAATAGTAGGCAGTGGCCTTTCCTGTTTGGCCTTGATCACCCTAGCAGTTGTCTATGCAGCACTATGGAGGTATGTTATCAAATGGCATATACTTGGAATGGAATGCTTAGCTATTTAATATTATATCAAGACTATCATAATCATTATATGTCCCAGGCATTATGGTACAGAAAGAAGTCCTTATACAGAAGAGTTGTAATTGTTGTGGTTGAACTATAATAAATGAGTTTAGTAATAATAAACAGTGTTCATCTTAATTTCTTATCTGTTCTGCCTATGATGAGAAAATAAATAAAATGTGAATATACTCACAGCCACGCACGTCATAAATCAAATGATGGTAGCCTTCAACAAGTTACTTCCCTACAACTTTTTTCCAAAGTACTATCCACACTTTGCTATATATCCCAATACTGCTGAGCTTGAGATTAATAGATAATCCAGTTAATTTCTCTACTAAAGAAATATGATCTAAAGATTAAGTGTTTAATAACCTTTTTCAACACATATCAGACAACGAAGTAAGGATTTTTTTTGAATTTTAATATATTGGAATAATAAGGCTACATGTTCAAGAAAAGAGACCTCTTAATAGAATGTGGTGTAATAAATCTTATTTTAATAACTCAAAATAAATCTAAAATTATATAAAGCAAGATAAACTTAAAAATATTTAGAATATTTAAATATTATCTGATTGACTTGTGTATTAGTATATCTCTAAGAGTTTTTCTTATTGTATTAGAATTAGACTTGTGAGGTTCATTATGGTCTCCTTATAACTGATATGACCAATTCACCAGGTTTTCTCTTGGATTTAAAAGTTTTATGGGTTAAATAACCTTATATTAGATTATTTTTAAATGTTTTAAATATAAATACAGTAAATATAAACTATTCCTTCATATTTTCAATATTAAAATCATATAACCAACCAGCCTTATATGACTACTTAAGATAAAAATTCTCTTGAATATTTAAGTATAACTGGGTAAAGTCAACAATTACATTCAGTTTAATAATACTCCCTCAATCCCAGAATATTTTTGTTATTTTGTGGACTGAATTGTCCAGGATGTTAAATTTGAAAGATTAAAATTTATAATAGCTTCCGAAACAACTAAATATATATACATTCTTGGTTCATTGTCATGTCACAGTACAAAAAAAGGGGCTCTGCCTACTTATGAAGGAAGTAATTTGTTAACAAAATACTTAGAGAGAATCTGATAAAGCATTGCCAACCCCACGAAAATTTAGAAAATGAATAGACATTGTAGCACTGTAAACAAAAAAATATCCAGAGTTAAGGGAGTTAATAGAGCAGGTATTCTTATAATGCAAGAGAAATACGGAAAAAAAAACTAGAAAGAAACACTTCCTTTCCCCAAATGCCTAAATAGTATATCTCTGAAAAATGGAACAGTGTTTAGTGGGCCAGGAAAATAAATGGCCACAATAGCATAGTAAATCATACTCCATGAAGTGTTTGGAATTAAGTTCCATGTTTCAGCACTTAGGGCTCAGCATCAATTATACTTTCCCTTTCCCCCTTCAATTAAATGGCTAACCCTAATATGAGTACTGCTAACATAAACTATGAAGGATTACTAAAGAAGTTGTTAATCTTTAATCCAGAAAAAATTGTGTTGAAATATTTTCTTAGTAATTGCCAAACCACCTAAAAAAATCTTTTTAAAACAACATGAAATATTAAAAATTACCAAGAACTAACATATATATATATTAAACTTTCTAATGGGGGACCTGGTGATAGCACAGCGGGTGGTGAGTTTTTGCCTTGCACTCAGACAACCCAAGTTTGATCCACACATCCCATATGATCCCCCAAGCACCACAAGGAATAATTCTTGAGTGCTAAGCCAGGAGTAACCCTGAGTATCGCCAAGTGTGACCAAAAGGCAAAAAAAAATATAAAAACTAAAAATTAATAAAGTTTCGAATAGTTAATATCCATAAACTTATCTACAAATAGAATAACTGAGCTAATATTTTGCTGTAAATTAAGAGAAATAAATTAACTCAACTTTTATAGTATACTGAATTCAAGTCACTCTTGTAAACTTTACATTTAAATTGTAATATTATTATATTGTAATAGTAATATTTGCATCTAACTATTTTCTAATTAAAAACTTTGAAATTCTAATTTTTATCACTTGTAGGAAATGTTAAAGATTTTATGATAAGTTGTAAAATGTGTGGACATTAGAATTATTTTATATATAATTCATTTTGAAATTGTTTATGTTCATGTAATTCATTATAAATGTTTGGGTTTGTTTGTTGTTTTTTCTTTTGGGTCACTCCCAGCAATGCTCAGGAGTTACTCCTGGCTCTACACTCAGGAATTACTCCTGGGGTGCTTGGGGACCCATATGGGATGCCGGGGATTGAGCCTGGGTCCAACACATGCAAGGAAAATGCCCTATCCGCTGTGGTATCTCTCCAGGCCCCCATTATAAATGTTCAAGATCATAATTTATGCTATCTCATATGTAGATATGTGCTTTACAATGATTTTGTTACATCAGAAAACTAATGTCCTTGTTTTCCCCCTGTATTAAAATGAGACTTTCAGTTTTTTAAAACATCAGATCTGTTTTTAAAAAGTTTTGAACTTCAGACAAGAACTTTTAAAACTACAGTGTTATTTAGTGCTTATGAAAATGGAAAATCTATGCCTGCAATATTCAGTTTCAATATTTTCCTACTTACAGAACAAATATCACTAGAGCCTTTTTAATAATTCTGTTGTGTGATTTTAATGTCATAGAAGTTGAGTATTATAGAGGGTTGATTCTACGTAGTTCTTTATTTGTTACAGTTGTATTCCAACCCATGCACTCAGAAAAACCTTAACACAGCTGAATATCTAATGGTGTTTTTAGCAGTACATAATGTATTTATTATATGTTTAATTTACTGATGGTTCAGGAACAGGACAAAGTAAGCTTGAGGCCATTTTGTTTTGAGAATTGATTTAGGATAAGTCCTGTGTAGTTTTTCAAGAAAGGAAGATTATTTTTAAAAGCCTCCAAATCTATCACTTCACAGGGAAAATACAAGCCTAATGTGGAAAGTGATCCCTTATTCCTGATATAAATAAACAACCTCAAATACACAGCATGTACAAGTGTACTTTTTGTTACTTTCACTCAGTGATTTAAAGGTACAACCAAGTAAAATAGCTGTTACCCTTTCAGGGTAAACAACTGATAGGACATTTGATCCTGGGCAGTTTTCCCCCTTTGAATTATATTATTGATTCACTTAAAAAATTATAAAACAGACTTTATAGCATTTCATGTAAGTGTTCATATGGTTATATAGTAGAGTAGTAATTTCCCCCATATGATGGTCTTTTTTTTTTTTTTGGAAGGAGCTCTGGTGTTGGTCACACCCTGTGGTGCTCAGAGGCCTCACACCTCATTTTGTGCTCAAGGATCATTCCTGGCAATGGTTAGGACCATATATAATATCCAGGGGACCATATATAGTGTCAGGGGATGTAACCAGAGTCAGGCAAGGACCTTACTACTGAACTACTTCCTGTCCCAAATAGTGAATTTTAGTATATAGATTTGATTAAATTTAAGAGCTAAGAATTTATTTTCCTTTTTCCTTTATTTGGAATAAATACTCTGATAAAAACCTTAATTATATAAAAATACTTAAATGGATTAAAGATTTCATGGTTTTCTGAAAGTAATGATGTCTTTCTAATAAACAAGGGAATATTTTAAAATCTTAGGTCTTAAATTTTGATTCTATTGACTTATGATAATGTTTCTATTGACTTATATGAAATAATTAACATTATATGCACATGTTTAAAGGATTTAAAATTGAAACTCACAATGCATGTGTAACTTAGGCTTTGTTGGAAATGTCATGTGGTCCTCACTAATGTCTAAAGAAAAATAATCCTCTAGAACTGTTAGATATACAAGGCCACAGTCATAGTGTATATTGAAATAATCTTTACTTTAAAAAACTGTATTTAGCATTTAACTTTTATAAAGGCTCTATGTTAGTGTTTCTTTTTTGGCATAAGCTCTACCAATTTGAGTAATAGTAGAATTTTAAAATTAGACTTTCTCTCTGTGACTAGGTACATACGATCTGAGAGGTCCATAATTTTAATTAACTTCTGCCTGTCTATCATCTCATCCAATATTCTCATACTGGTGGGACAGACTCAGACACATAATAAGGTATGATTATTGATTTTTGTATGTTTATGATTTAATAACATTGGTAAATGTATAGCCTCTTGTAGATCAGAAACTTATACCTGAGCTAAATTTCCTGTAAATTCCACATTGTTTATAATAGTAAAATATTTGTTAGACATATCAATACTCTATAAATTCAAAGTCAGTACATAGAGCACAAATTTTTTGTTCATTATCCAATTGAATAGGATTATCTTCTGTAATTTACTTATATAATGATGCTAAAATCCAACTATTAATTACTTAGAAGGCTAAAATGGTTTGGAAAGATATCTGTTGTCCATTGGCAATAATCTGCAAGTATAGATGAGTGCATCTTACAGATTCAATACTTGTCAAAAAGTTTCCCAAACCCAAAAAATATCTTGACAGTTAAACACTGTGTACTAACTTGCATAGTTACTGTTAGTAAAATATAGAAAATCAAAATATGAGAAATATATTATTTCTATGTTGTATTATAATAGTATAATAAAAAATTACTACACTGAAATTCATATTTCAAGAAACCCATAATAATCTTCCCTCAATCTCAAAGAATCTATAATAAATACTGCTGTCATTATTGATCAATTCATATTTATTTCTCAATTTTTATATTACCAAATACAACACCAATGATTAAATATCTCATTATCTGTTATTTAAAAAATACTTTCAAAGAAGTTATTTGGTATATTTGATATTTATAAAATATGAATTAATGTATTGATTGTGGGTAGACTGCTTATTATTTACTGATACAGTTTTAAAGACTGTTTATTTATTTCCATCTGAGGAATGTAATTTTTGGTCATGCATAGGGCATGGAAAACTTTTGAAATTATTCTGATAATTTCTTCTTGAATTGCACTCTCCTAGACCAGGGTAGAACCTAAGAATAGATCATTAACTTGATAAAAAAAAGCAGAACAAACAGTAACCTAATAAAAGATCTTATAGAAGTAGGGATCATTTTTATTAATTTTTTAATGTTTGTTATTTCTTTTCTGCCTTTTTATTGATAAAAGATTAAGAGATGGTTTAAGTTAAAAAATAAATACATGAGGGGTCTGGAGAGATAGTCCAGTGGGTAGGGCATTTGCCTTGCATGCAGTCGGCCCCTGCCAGTTCAGGGTTCGATTCTTGGCATTCCATCTAGTCCCGAGAGCACCGCCAGTAGTAATTCCTGAGTGCTGAGCCAGGATAAACCCCCTGAGCATTGCCGGGTGTGACCCACAAAAGCAAAAATAAATAAGTAAATAAATAAATACTTTAAATAGACAAAGAAGAAAGGAGAAAGATGAAAAGTCAGGTAGATGACAGATCAAAGTTAGTATTTTTTTTTCCGTTTTGGTCCCACCCAGAGATGCCAAGGGTTACTCCAGTCTCTGCATTCAGGAATTACTACCTGGAGGTGAGGGGGGACCATATGGTATGCTTCGGGATCAAACCCAGGTCGGCTGCCTATAAGACATACACCTCGCCGCTGGACTATCCCCAGGACCCAAAGATTAGTATTAAGAGGAGAGAATGAAATGCATACAATAAAACAACAAAGGGGGGAATTGAGGAAAAACATGGATACAATTGATAGGGAAGTAATAGGGAAGGGGAGTAAAGGTGGAGAGAAGATGGTGCTGTAAGCCCTAAAGAATCTCTTAAATTACTAGTTTTTGTTTCCTTTTAGTTTATGGGTAGGCTAGGGGGCAGTGGACACGAGTTTGGGGTGAGGAAGATGTGTTTGTTTGGTCGAGCACCCTTCAGCGATCCCAGGATTCTTGGCTCTGTGCTCAAGAGTAATTCCTGGTGGTGCTCAGGGAACTATATGTGTTGCTGACAGTTTCAGCAGTCAGGGGCGGTGCAAAGCGAAGGCCTTGCCACTTGTACTGTCTCTGCCCTACCTTGTCTTTTAGACGTTCAGTTTGAATAGGGCTTCATGTCCCGTAGAACACTAAAACTACTTGTTGATTCTCAATTTTTTTTTTTTTTTGCTTTTTGGGTTACACCCGGCAATACTCAGGGGTTACTCCTGGCTCTGCACTCAGGAATCACTCCTGGCGGTGCTCGGGGGGACCATATGGGATGTCGAGGATCGAACCTGGGCCAGCATGGGTCAACCGCGTGCAAGGCAAACGCCCTACCCGCTGGGTTATCACTCCGGCCCCTGATTCCTCAATTTTTAACTGTTGCTTTTGAATCTCTTGTCAGAAAGGAAAGCTTTCTCAGAAGTAGGATTTATTAGGTTTGTGAGTGAGAGGAAAAAATATCAAGTTAGCTTAACGTGGGCTCAAAGATTTTTTCCATTGATACCCCTTCCTACCACTTTTTTAAATTCTTTTTTAACCACATTTTTATGGTATGCCCCTATTGAATATGGCAAACTTGTTCTTCAGGAGAAAACTGCCTGTAAAACTGCCCTATGCTATGTGGCAAAGATTTGTGTAAGTTCTCAGAGCATAGTAGAATCTTCCATTAGGCCTACTAACAATTGTAGTGGTTGCTGTTGATTGAAATTCTGGAAGTCCATTGAGTCACACAGGCAGGTCACATATGTAATTATACAATTATGTAGTCCCTAAATTACTGTTAATTATCATAACTCTACTATATATGACCATTTTAATCAATAACTCAGATGTGCAAAATGGTTATACAATATTTCACAATTTTTATTTGGTCTTCAGAATTTTATTTTATTTTTATTTTATTTTATTTATTTATTTATTTATTTTTTTGCTTTTTTGGACCACACCCGCGATGCTCAGGGGTTTCTCCCTGGCTCTGCACTCAGGAATTACTCCTGGCGGTGCTTGGGGGACCATATGGGGATGCCGGGGATTGGAACCCAGGCCACATAGGCTGGCCGCAGGCAAGGCAAACACCCTACCCGCTGGGCTATCGCTCCGGCCCTGGTCTTCAGAATTTTATATTTACTTTTACATACCAATTTAACTACGCTACAATTAAAATGCTTCATTAGCCACATAGAGTCCAGTGACTACCATATTGTGTGGATCTGTGGTAATGTTAAGAAAACTAAGACAGTCTCAAGAAATTACATCATACTCCTTGGCTTTCCCAAGAATTCTGTTTCGTTATTTTTCAAGAATATGTCCCTTTGATATCTGTAAACATAATGAATAACAAAAGTCAGGGGTAAGACAAACCCAAGTGCTTTTTCATTTTCATTATAAATAATGGCTGATATGGATTTGCTGGAAGTAAACAAGTATAGTATGAGTTTGTTCTTCCCTAGGTAATTAACAGCAATGGATTCCCAGTGGCTTGGGGCCATGGTGGCTTTGAACCAAAGACAATCTGCTAATTTTTTGCTGTTTATGGGGAAGAATAGGTTGTATGTGAATGAAGTTAATGAAGAGGAAGGTTCTTTTGTATGGGTTTTCTTTTTATGTTGTTAATTTCTGCTTTGGCTCTCAGTAGCTGGTCTTACAAGTCTTGTAGGTAGAATTTATATAATGACTAGGAGAAAACTAAATAACAAGCAACACTGAATATTTTTTTTTAGTTACTAAAAAGTGATACCTTTTTATTATGGTCTGTGTCCTAAGCTGAATTAAACTGGTCTTGCAAAATATTATATGTGTACTAGCAGTATTTGCTATATTTTTAATTAATGTGTTCAAGAAAATATGCAAAGTACATCATGTCTATAAGCTTATGATCTTTATAAACTCATGAAGGTTATTTTTAAATTAAAATATTGAGCAGTGTTCTACTATTTTAGTTAGGCTGTTTTGTAGGACCCATTTCTATATGGGCCTATAATTAATCGAGTTCTTTTCTTTGACTTCCCTGATAGATTTTGATTGATGCTTGGTAGCCCCACTTGGGAAAAAAAAAGTGTTTATTTGAAAAAGAATCTTCATGAACAAATCATTTGGTGCTGCCTCTGAAAGTTGTCATGGCTAGATGTGTGAAAACTGATATTTGATGCTGATGTCCAGAATAGTTTTGAAGTGTCATATTGGAATCTTCCTCTGAATTGCCTGTTGAAATATAATTGGGCTCAGTTATCTTTCACAAAGCAGCTTTGATTTCTTGAGTTATAATAGAAACAAACTAAAAGAATCCATTAGACTCCATTGTTTAAATACCATATATTTAAACTTTTAAACTATAGATTCAGTTGTTGAAAGCTTAGTAAGGAACCAAGTGCAATCTCATATATCTTTTCCTAAATGGTGATTTAATACAATTTAATGATTATTCACTTTGCTACATTTGTAGCTTTCTTATAAAGTGGCATTGCTCTAAATTCTCTTAGTATATTTATAATTCTAAGCATGATGTTCATGTATCACTGGAGTGGTTGTTCATTTGAAAAGATATCTTTATACACATGTTTTTGTTGTTGTTCAGCAGAAGACTATTTTTTGGTTCTACTTTTCAGAAGGAAAACTGTATTCTGGAAGCATATATATTGTCAGAGAATAGTTTTCCTAATCATAAATATATGTGATTAAGAAAACAGAAAATATATGCATTTAATCACAATATATATAATCAAAAAATACATATACATAAATATGTACAATACATAATACACATAAGACTGTATGTAATATATAAATATATCTGATATAATATCAATATATTATCTATATTTATAATATAATATAAATATAATAAAATAATACATTTTAGAATATATACAAACATTTTCTAGGCAAATTTGAGATGATATATTTAATATTTTGAAGCATTTTTTCCCTGATGAGAGTCAAATTTGTTCACCATCACTATCACTATCACTATCACTATCTTCCTGTTAATCATCCATTTGCTAGAGCGGGCACCAGTAATATCTCCATATGTCCTGTCTCAAGCTAGTAGAACCTAAAGAGATTCCGCTTGCTCCAGGAACATAAAGAGCCTCAAACCATTATATTAGGTCACGGAATGTACCTAATATAACTGGTATTTGGCATATCAACTACTACACGGCAGCAGCTTGCCAGGGGTTTGCCGTGCAGGTGGCATACTGTTGTGAGGTCACCTCTAAATAAAGCATTTATTATTTTGGCTGCCCAAGAAGTTTCAATTGCTGAGAGATTTTCTTACACATCATCATTGTAAAGTTATAATGAAAGCAAGTCAAGTTCAGATTATGTTGTATACATATGTATTAGCTAGATGCATATTTATTAGCAACACAGAAGCAGCACCTGTTCTGTAAGTTCAGGGGGTATTCCAGATGTTTGTCTTAGAAACAGTGACCACACCTTGTAGTCACTGGACGTGGCACAAGAAAACTACCTAGAGTTCAAATTTTTATAAGAACAATATAATCAGAAATTTTCCTATTATACTGTCTTGTCAAAGAATAATTGTAGATAAAATTGCTGGCCCCATATATAAGAATAACAGAATATTTATCTCACTGAAATCTTCTGTACGGTTCATTTGCAAGTAAGAAATGTTTAACTGTATAAGCCAATCCAAAATTTTTCCCTCATCTGATTCTGTATTTCTAGCTTCAAGCTAGGAGTTTTCTTCCCACTACTAAATTTACCATTTATTCTCTGCCCTATATTTTAGAACATTATGTATAAACTATTTTTTTAATTGTAATGTATTTTTTTTCTGTGTTCTTGATTCTATTTAAACTGACAGTCTGAAAAGTACTCTTTTCTATGTTCTCTCTGTTTAGGCTATTTTATGATCAGGATTGCATACATTCTTTTTTTTTGATACTGTACATTTGATTCTATACATGGTTTTTCTTAGGGGGTCACACGTTGGCCTTTTGTGCTTGTGCACTTGACTGCAGTACTTGCTGAGG
This sequence comes from Cryptotis parvus, assembly GCA_021461705.1. Classification (NCBI taxonomy): domain Eukaryota; kingdom Metazoa; phylum Chordata; class Mammalia; order Eulipotyphla; family Soricidae; genus Cryptotis; species Cryptotis parvus. Next base: position 29,791 of record JAJIBD010001472.1, on the reverse strand, counting down.
GGTTTGCTTGACTACTTGTGTTGGTGCACACAAGCTTGTTGTTGAGTACTGCACCCTTTAGTTATAGTACTCTCACATATTCAATTTCCCTGGAAAAACTGGCACTGTCTCATTTACTGTCTCATTTTTAAATTTACTCAAAATGAGTGAAGCAATTTTTCTGTTTATAAAGATTGTCATTTACTGATTGTTTGGTTAGTATATCATTTTTCAGAAATAAATATAATCGAGAATAAATTTGGTAATTCATAAAGTTTTAGAAACCTTAAATATGACTAACCTTAAATATGACTATCTGAGTTCATCATGTCCACCAAGACTATTCATGGGAACTCACAGTTTCAGAAGGCTGAAGCGAAACGTTGGACATGGGAATCTCCTGGTGGACAGTTCCACAATGAAATCGACCACATCATCTTCAATCGACGGTTTTGTCTGACCGATGTTGCTGTCGTCCCCCAAATTCCAGACAGGATCAGACCACCGTCTCCTTCGTGCAAAATTCTACTTCCCGCAACGGGAGAAAAGGCTGCAAAGTTTAAGAAGAGAACTCCCAGAACGACCACCAACTGGGAACTCTTTTGCACCATTGCGGCAACATGGGGAAGATACCATCATTGATGACATCGATGAAGAATACAACCGACTGGTTCAGCACCTCCATGATTGTGCGAAGAATGCCGAGAGAGAGAAAACACAAAAGGACGGCTTGTCTTCAGAAACTCTCGAGCTCATTCACCAACGTGGCAAGGCGCGAGCCTCAGGAGACCAAATGCTAACGTCCAAGCTTGCTAAACAGTGCAGAGAAGCGATAAAAGCAGACCTCAAAGACAGAAGAGCAGAAATACTGGAAGATGCAGCAGAAGCCGGGAAAAGTATTCGCACTGCCCGCCTGTCCTTCGCCAACTATAAGACCAAGATGACTGCCCTCCGGCGCCCTGATGGATCTATCACATCTTCCAGAAAGGCAATGGAGAAGATTATCCAGGACTTCTACTCAAATCTTTTTGATAGCCACATCCACCTGCCCACATACCAAATTCCACAGGATGGATCCGTCATTCCCAACGTTCTCCTTCTGAAATAAGACATGCCATCTCATCGGTAAAGAAGGGAACAGCACCAGGCCCAGACAAAGTCAGACCCGAACATCTGAAGAATCTGCCATCGGTGCTCATCAATACACTAGCTCGGCTCTTCACACGCTACCTGTCCGAATGCAAGGTGCCCTCCCCAATGGAAAACCAGCAGGACAGTTCTACTGTTCAAGAAGGAGACATTCATGACATCGGCAACTATCGCCCCATCTACCTGTTGTCTGTCATCTACAAGCTGTTTACACGAGTCATCCTGAACAGGATTAGCAGAACACTAGATGAAGGTCAACCATGCGAGCAAGCAGGTTTCCGGAAAGGATTCAGCACAATCGACCATATCCACACAGTAACCAAGCTCATTGAGGTTTGTAGGGAGTACAAGATGCCGCTCTGTCTCACGTTCATTGATTTACAAGAAAGCCTTTGATTCTGTGGAAACTGAAGCAGTCATCGAAGCCCTAGTCAAACAGGGTGTTCAAACCCAATACATCAAGATCCTTCGTGAGCTGTATTATGGATTCACCACCAGGATCTCACCATTCTACAAAGAAGTGATCATTGATGTCAAAAGAGGGGTTCGACAGGGTGATACCATCTCACCAAAACTCTTCAGTGCCACCCTCGAGAACATCATGAGACAATTAGAATGGGAAGGAATGGGAGTGAAGATAGATGGTCGGCAACTACACCACCTCCCGCTTCGCTGATGACATCGTTCTAATAACACCAAACATTAGCCAAGCGGCACAAATGCTGGCTGACTTTGACCGAGAATGTGGAAAGGTAGGTCTACAGCTGAATCTGAAAGAAAACTATGTTCATGAGAAATGAACTAGTTCCAGAGGCCCCATTCTCTCTCAATGGAACAAACATCTCTGAATGCAGCAGTTATGTGTACCTAGGTCGAGAAGTCAACATGATGAATGACCTAAAACCTGAGCTGCGCCCAGGAGGAAGAGAGCGGCATGGAATGCCTTCAAAGGCATCGAAGAAATAGCTAAAAGGACAAAGAACTTCCGGCTCCGGGCACATCTCTTCGACTCCACCGTTCTCCCTGCATTAACATACACCTCAGAGACCTGGGCCCCTACGAAAGCAGGATGAGAATGCTATTCGGGTCTCCCAGAGAGGCATCGAAAAGAGCTATGCTTGGAATATCACGTCTCACTCAAGTGAGAGAAGGGAATCCGGAGTTCTGACCTCCGTCGCTATTCCAGAATCAGGGACGCTGTCTCGTTTGCCAAGGCATCGAAAATCAGATGGGCTGGACATGTAATGCGATTTGGAGACAACCGCTGGACTAGAGCCATTACCGACTGGATCCCACGGGATGTCAAAAAGATCACGTGGCCGCCACCTACAAGATGGTCAGACTTCCTTGTTAAGACCCTGAAGGAACAGTTTGAGGCTCTTCATATTCCAGAATCAACCAGATGCCATTGGGCTACATTGGCACGTGATAGGGTCCAATGGAAATGTTACTGGCGCCCGCTCGAGCAAATCGATGAGGTAACGGGATTCAAGTGATCAAGTGAAGTGAAATATGACTTAAGCCAATCCATTTTGTGATTTCAGTTTTATTATGCTAAAACACCAAATTGCATATATGTGATCAAAACCATTCTATAATTTCTCTTTCCATGCTACCCTTCAATTTTGGAATACTATTGTTCTTTCCTTGCTATTTGATTTTCCAAATATCTTTTCAAACTTTTCAGTTCCTTAATCCTTTGAAAAACCATTAGACTTTTCTCTACCCAGGTCCACCAGTTTGGTGTTCCAAAATTCCCTGTGTATATTGTATTGCCTGTTTTCAACCATACCAAAGACTTCCTAGGACAGAACTAAGTAAATTCCTGAACTCAAAATAAACAAATAAACATGTTAGAATCAATTAAGTGAATTTATTTTATCATTTCAGTTTGTTTTGCAAGAATAGGTTCACAACTCTTGATGGAATTTAACCCAATATGGCAAGACTCTTTTCAAGGTTCTGTTTTTAAGCTGTAGGTGATTGATGGCTGGTTTTAAAGATCATCTGGTTTACTGAAACCTATCAAATGTGAATTACCTCATTTGAAAACTCATGCAAAAATGTAACCTTTAAGCAAAATGTTCTTTTTCATAATTTTCATATTCTTTTGGAAGTACTTCTTAGCAGTGATATCCCAAATGTAATTTATTATGTCTCAAATAGATATATAATATATATATGTAATCCTAATAGCTAAAACTATACCTCCTATTAAGATTTATTAAGATTCAACTCAATTTACTATATGTTTATAAAAGAATTTCTATAAGGCCGGAGCAATAGCAAAGCGGTAGGGCGTTTGCCTTGCATGCAGACGCCACCCAGGTTCGATCCCCGGCATCCCATATGGTCCCCCAAACACTGCCAGGAGCAATTCCTGAACAAAGAGCAAGAAGTAACCCTGAGCATCGCCGGTTGTGACCCAAAAAAGGAAAAAAAAAGAATTTCTATAATAAGCTTATGTTCATTTGCGTTTATTTTGAAATAGATTTGGAAAAGCCTGACTAACTCTGCCAGGACTTTTGAATTTCTGAAAATCAAGTAACATAATGGTTGATATTTCCCCTAGGTTTTCCTAGTCCCTCATCAATAGATTATTTTTATTTCCTTTTTTTTAATGAGAGTCAGCAAGAGATAATGGGGTTAGAGAGAGACCCATCTTATTTTAGTTTTCTTGTATCCTCATTATATGTTCCTGGGTTTGGGAGCTGGAGTTAATTATAGTATCATTACAGTCAACTTCAAACTAGGACAAAAGCTCCATATGAAGGGTATGTTCCTAAACAATAACAAAAAGTGATAGTGGAATTATTTGGTAAATAAGGAGTTTCAGAATGGTTCAAAATGCCAGAAGCCAAGTATTTATCTACTCAAACTTCAAAGCTAGACAAAGTTCTGAGTAAACATTATTTCAACACAGAAGAAGTAGAAGAGAAACATGTCTCTTGCCTGTGTGTTGGTAGGTGGTGCAGGAGAGTTTTGGCCTATTCTGATGACCCTCCTTCATTGATCCTCAGACAATTGTAACACAGGATCCTTAAGGTAAAGCAAAGAGACAACTTGATTTGAGCAATCCAAGTCTTCAACCACATTACCACAGTTCACATCTGAACATTTTGAATCTCCAGTTGATTATTATAAGACTTTCAATTTGAGACTCTGTACTTAGATATTTGTCTGTGTTAGCCTCTATTTCATATTAGTATGATAAAGAGCTTAAGTTTAAAGGAAGAAACGAACTGACTGTCTTACCCTGATTCAAACTCTATAATGAATCTGTAGAGCTCTTAATACAAATTCTATTTTCTGAACATCGCCCACATTCAGGGCTGCTTCTACTATGCACATTGACTTTATGGGAAATGACTCTTCTGAGATAGCTGAGTTTTAAAAAATACTTATGCCTACCAAGATTGATACAAGCATTAGCAAGGATATTTGTTTCCCATTTCTGGTCCACCTTGGGGTTACTGTGATTCAGTGCATCTAGATATTCGTTTCATGACCATCGGATCTATCCTTACCTCTCTGTCTTTGCACTGAACTTTTTTACTTTGCCTCATAAACTCCAAAAAACTCTATGGTAGTTGTATTCTTTAAATCATCTTAGTGAAGTTCTTCAATGTTATTTTATGCTTCTATGATCTATGGTATATAATTTTCTTGTTAGCACCAAGTTAATTGTTCTCTAAGTATTTGTGTATTGATTTACCTTACCCACTTGTATAAAGATGATTTTCAAGTATGCTGTTTTCTCCCTGTTCCAGACTGCAAGAGTACTTATAAGAGTACTTATACTTTGGTATATATAAATACTTAGTATGTGGTATGAAATCCATAATTAGTTCTATCTGATCAGTGACACTCTGCTAAATTAGGTATGATATAATGAAAATACAGTCACATAAACACTTGGGTCCTCTTTAGACTAACTGCAAACTTGGTTATTTTTCTTTGTTTCATGGGATAAAAGAGGTACGGGATATAATAAAAACAGGATTCTTTGTGACTCTTGATATATGATTCCAGAGTACTGTCTCTCAGGTTTTATCTTGATGAATGAATATATGAAACACAATTAAAAAATCTGAGTGGTCCTCTAGGTGATTCATCTAGAGATGGTTGAAGATTATCTATTTTTCTGCTCTAGAGCTGAAGCACTAGAGAAATTATAATTTTGCTGATATGCGATCCCTTTACTTTTTTTTTATTATATAATAGGAATTGATAAATAGTTGTCTAATGTGGAGCCAGAGCAGTAGTACAGCAGGTAGAACATTTGCTTTGCAAGCAGATGACCTGGGTTAAATGTCCAGCATTCCATAGTACCAAGCACTGCCAGGAGTAATTCCTGAGTACAGAACCAGGAGTAACCCCTGAGCACTGCCAGGTGTGACCCAAAAAGCCAAAAAAAGGCAAAAAAAAGAAGTTTGTATAATGTTATCAGGGAGATAAGTATTACATAATCCAACTGTTCATGAGAATTCTGAATACTAATTAAATACCATAAAAATAGAATAATTTTAAGTCACAAATATTTGTATAAAAATGAAAGTTCTTTGATATAATTACAATATAATTTTCCGCTATACTAGCTTTGAGGCTATTCTCTCTGGATGAATATACAGAATGAAGTAGATTTTATATTAGCACCAAAGATTATTTCACCAAAGTAAAATTTTTTCATAGTGTGAGATTAGAATGGTGTGGATAGTCTAGGAGAGAACTCCTTTAGATGTTACAAATACTTTAAAATCTAATTCAGACTCTAAGGTAACGGGCTAAGTAATAAATTTAGAATTTTAAGGGTTTATAGTTTCACATTTACTGTAATCTGCTCTTATAACTTGAGAAGTCAGAGATAGAAAGAAATGGATGTGGTTGGCATGAGTCCATTGTAAGTCAACCCTAGGTAATACAAGAAGCTTCTGAAATACATACAAATAGAAGAATTGCAGGTTAAGGTGAGCCAGACCATTTTCAGGTTGATGCTTTTGTAAAAAAGGTCTTTCATTCTGAATATCTACCCAAGACTTAGTGTAGCCTGAAAAACTGGAGCAGGGGACTTTTGACAGTTTCTGAAAGGATCCTGCAGAGATAAAAAGAGGTAAAGAACACTTTGAATTCCTTCTTTGGAGTAAAAAATAAACTGCATTTCTATACATATGTGACTACTCGCTACCAGTATATAAAACACTAAAATAAACACTAACATCCCTCTCAACTAAGCAGAACATTTTATAAAGGATCTGAAAAACCTCAAATGCCTAATGCATGGAACACCTAGCTGCCCTCTTTGTAGGAAAAAAATTTTTTTTTCAGTGTCATGGATCAAACCCACATCTCATACATGCAAAAGCATGCTAGGTTTTAAAGGAAGTTTCATAAGTATGACAATAAATGTTAAACCCATTAGAGGTTCCCGTGGTGGCATATGTGGGCAGGAAAGTGTCTGGCACAGAAAGTAAGGATGGCATAGTAAAGCTAAATGCTCTCTAAGTTCACCCACAGGCAGGTTGTTTTCCATTTCATCACCTGGTCCTAATTATTTCTGAGATACACTACTATTGTCATTGTTGCTGTTATTATTATTATTATTATTATTATTCATTTATCTCTAGTAGATTTTCATGTATTTAATAATGTTAATCTTTTCAGTACCTTATTTATTTTATGTTTTTTGTTTCTAAGCACTTAGCACATCTGCGATTCCCAGATTTGCTCAGGGCTTACTCCTGTCTCTATGTTATGGCCGAACTTGGGGTATCAGATGTGGTGCCATGGATAGAACATGGGTCAGCCACATACAAGGCAAGATTCTTACCTGCTATCATGCTAGAATGGTAGGTTTAAATTTTAAGCTCTGAAAAAATAGGTTGGTACTAAATTTAAGATTTATGAATTCGAGGCAAATTAAATTCTTTAGTTATCCTAGGCTGCTAATCGCCTGAATCAAGGTTTGGAGTCCCAATTGCAAAAAAGAGAAATGGTTGACCTTAGCAGTAAAATAATTGTAACTTCTCATTCATAAGTTTTGGTTTTGCTTTGGAGCCATACCTAGCACCCAATACTTAAGGGTGACTCCAGCTGTGTGCTTGGAACTGCTCCTAGTGGTTCTCAAAAAGACTATGTGGTATGGAATTTAAACTTGGGCCTCCTGCATGCAAATCTTTGCTCAGCCTTCTAATTTATATCTCTGCTCCTTAACAGAGATATCAAATTATATTGATAATTTTAATTTATCAATATTTTTATTCATAATAGTGTCTGCATTTGTGCTCAATCTTAAGCTACATTATTACAATTTGATACATACAGTTCTTTACATATATTTATAGATATGTCCGGTAAATGATTAGACATGTATTAGACATATACATGTATTAGATACATGATCAGTCATATATGTGTATACACACACACATTCACATGACTATTGCCATATAGGGTTTCTTTTTCTTTTTAAGTTGATAAAGTTAGGCTACCAGCTGTGTGCTAAGGATCTACTGCTGGTAATTTTGGGGACGATGCAATTTTGGGATCAGATACAGACCTTTCCCCTGTATTATCTCTTTGGTTCTCTGAATTTTAAAGTAATTTTTCATAATAGTTAGGAATATTGCATACTGCTTTTAAAAGTGAAATTGGGCATAGATTTTTTTTAATTCTATATTGCTATTTCTTTTTTTGTTTGAAACAAGGTTATAAATTTGTTTAGAAAAATCCTTCTCCTACTTCCAAATAAAATTTTGGTTATCTCATTGCTGAATAACAAACTATGACAATTTAGAAATTAAAAAAATATTTATAATAAATTTTGAGTCAAGAATTTGAGAACTGTTTAGTTGGGTAATTCCGGCTCCATACTTTATGTGAGCTGTAGTTCAAATGAGAGAGAGCCACGGCCATCTGAAGGTTTAATTGGGGCAGGAATATCTGCTGATTAGTGTTTAAACATTTCAAGTAAAATTGAAAATTTAATTACTCTAATGAAGGGTTTTGCAATCCTACCATTCGCTGCCTATCTGCCATTTGTCATGTTACTTGATTAGTCTTCTCATACTGCCTTAGTGGCCTTTATAAACTGTAAATCACATAATAATATTTGTCTCCTTTAAAATCCTTTAATTAGAATAAATGATGCAGAATCCAGAGTTCACTGTGTGACATATAGCCCCTGAGTACTTCTCTCCACCTTGCCACCTGGTAAAAATTATTTTTGCTTTTCTTTCACTAAATTCCTGCAATGCTGAACTTCCACTAGAAATAATATAGGACTAATCAATTTAGCTAGAGGCCAGGTCACTGTCTCATTTGTGCCTTTTGGCCTGGGGTAATTATTAACAAAACCAATTATAAAAGTATCTCATCAGTTAGCATTTCTTCTAGTGCTACTGTTCTAGGGAACAGTTTGTTCCCTCATCTCTGGGTTTTCTCAGATATTTTTCCCTCAACTGAAGTTATTCTTTCAGTCATAGGTTAGGTTAGTTGACTTTTTCAGTTTAAGAGTTCAAATATATTCTACGAGAGGCCTTTGCTAAAAGTCCTCATCCCTGAAACCCAAATACTATTATTGCTTTCTCAAAATACTATTATAGTTTTCTCATTATTCTTTCCCTAGGACCTTATTTTTTTCCTTTTTCAATAGTTTTGTATTTTTTATTTAAATTTTGAGAATGCATATTATTTTTCTGGGTTGTGTGTGAGCATGTGGTTTGTGTGTGTGTGTGTGTGTGTGTGTGTGTGTGTAATATATGCCTAGTCCCCATTACAAAATTTAGTGCACAGAAGCAAGGAGCCATCTAATATTTCTAAAAAGAAAGAAGGAATTATCTAACTCTCACTTGTAAACTATTCTAGTAGTAAGGAGTAGCTAAAAGATTGCCTAGCTTCTATCTGCCATGTAATACACTTTTTTTTTTTTTTTGCTTTTTGGGTCACACCCGGTGATGCTACTCCTGGCTCTGCACTCAGGAATTACTCCTGGCTGTGCTCGGGGACCATATGGGGATGCCAGTGATCACAGGCTGGCCGCGTGCAAGGCGAACGCCTACCGCTGGGCTATTGCTACAGCCCCATTGTACATTTTTAATTGAGGTAAAATGTACATTCATAAAGATTTACAGTGAATGAAATGATGATTATTGATCAACTATATCTTTATAAATAGCACTCCACTCAAAATATGGAACATTGCTCTCACGTAAAAATTCTCTTTGTCCTCTGCTTCTAATTAACCCTCTTTCTAATAGGCACCCTGTATTCTGGGCTCTGTCATCCATATTAGTATCGCCTGTTTGGGAATTTCGTATAATGGAATCATAGAAATAATTCTATCCCATCCATTTTTGCTTGACATACTGTTTTTCAGATGCAAATATATTGTTAGATGTGTTAATGTTATATGTTATTCTTTTATGTTGCTATATATAATTCAATTATATATAAAAGAATGTTTCCATTTCCCAGCTGATAATTGAATTTTTTCAGGGTGATTAGTTCTTTTTAAAATGGTTGGAAGAAGATTTGTTAACTTTCGTTAGTATTTGGTTTTATTTATTAAATCATCAGGAGATACAAAATTGCAAAAGTTGTTCATGATTGAGTTTCAGTTGTGCAGTGTCACACACACATTCCTTCACCAGAGTCAACTCTGTCACCAATATACTCTGTTTCCCTCCCACACCCCAGCCAGTTCTAAAACCAGACAGTGTTCTTTTCTCTCTGTTCCTTTTTAGGCATTGTGGTTTGCAGTACTGTTGCTGTTATCACTGACCTCCTTTCAGCACCCAGTGATGCTGTCTAGAGTGATCACTTCTGCTGCCATTGTCATAGGGTCCTTTGTCTGACCTAATTGCCCTTCCCAATGTGGCAAGTTTTCTACTAAGCACCAGTTCTCCTAGCTCTATTTTTTTCTGTGTCTTTAGGTATTGTTCTCCTATTGTTTCTTTATATCTTGCAAATGAAGGTAATCATTCAATGACTGTCTTCTCTCCCTTTGACTCACTCAGCAGGATACTCTCCATGTTCATACATGGATCAGCACATTTTGCTTAGTATAAATAAAAATCACTTGAATTTCTTTTAAAAAAGATTTTTCATGGCATGTAATTTTGTTTTTCTATGTAAATACAAAGGAATAGAATTAACAGGTTAAAGTCAAATGAAATATTTTTTTACTTTACAAAAACAGAACTTCTGAACAGATTCCAAAATGTCTTGATTATTCTGTACTCTTGTCAGCAGTATCAATGTGTTCCATAAACTTGCCAGCATTTTAATTTATATTTCCTTAAGAACTAATAAGTTTAGCAACTTTTAATGTGCTTACAGGTCATTCTATAGTTACTGTTCAAGTCTATTAAATATATATTACAATATTACTTTAGTAAAGTGTTTTAATGTACTCTTAATTCAAATAATCATATATATAAAAATATATAACAGATGTATAACAAAAGACATCTACACAAAAAATAAAGATTTATGTATGACATAGGTACAATTTTTTAAAGTCTAGTTTGTATTTTTTTTTAAAGTTTGTGCTTTGAGTACTTTATAAAAAAATCATTCCTTAATCTTCTGGTCATGAAAATGTTCTTTCATATTATCCTATATATTTTCTCAGTTTAGCTTTTATATATTTATGTAAACTGGCAAACTAATTTTAATCTGTTATAAAATGCCTGACTTACACAAAAATTCAACTTACACATCCAACTTAAAATGCCTAATTTAACAAAAATCCAAAACCCTTTATAGCAACATTTGCTAAAATGCTTTATTTTTACCATTGAATTGCTTATCTACCTTTAATTTAATATTGAAATTACTGTGCATAGCTTTATTTCTGGAATCAATTGTGTTTTATCAATACTTATGCCTATGTTCATACTGATACCATGCCATTGTCAATATAACTATAGTAAATTTAGAATGATAAAATTTGTGGGTTTTTTAACCTTCATTTTTCTTTTTTCAAGATAATTTATCCAGATTCTTTGTCTAAATTTGACTAATCTCCATACTTTGGGGTTTTCTCTCTTTTTCATGTAAATTTACTCTTTTAAAATTGATAAATGATCTTTAAAAAATTTCCTCTTGACAAATTTTGCATTATAACTCATTGAAAACAAACATCTTGCAGTGGTTTTCAGCCACTGATCTTTGTACAGGTATCCTGACTAGTGCTGGCCACACGGGAAAAGTGGTTGAAAACCACTGACATACTACATTTAAGTCACTATTAATGTTTGTGTCAGCTCTGCACCACTACGTTATTCACATAATATTATAAATTACTGGATAAGGTAATGCAAGGTATGAAAGTAGGAGGATGCCTAGATTAGAGAAATGAGAAGAACAGAGAAAGACAGAAATTGAGAGGAAAGAGGAGGCAAATAGGAGATAACAGGAACAGGGACCTACGGCTCATCAGTAGTGTAGAGGTGATGGTTATCTGTACTAACCAGAGAGCCAACAAAACTCAAAGCAGGAGATCCAAACTTATAACAACCAAATTTTCACAATGTGCTGTCAAGAATCAGCCTGGGGGTGGTCAGGAAAGGGAATCTGGTGTGCTTATGGAGGATAGTTGACACTGGTGTTGTGACTTTCTTTGGAATTTTTTATGTCTGAAACTCAACGATGAATACTAATTTAAAAAAACCTTTTTTAGGGGCTGGAGTGATGGCCCAGCGGGTAGGGTGTTTGCCTTGCACGCGGCTGGCTTGTGCCGGCCTGGGTTCGATCCCGGCATCCCATATGGTCCCCGAGCACCGCCAGGAGTAATTCCTGAGCGCAGAGCCAGGAGTAACCCTGAGCATCGCCGGTGTGACCCAAAAAGCAAAAAAAAAAAAAAAAAAAAAAACCTTTTATATAATGAAATTTAATTAAAAATAAATGAATTTTGCACAATTGGACCCACTTTTCTACTTACCACTTCCTTTTTGATAACCACTAATTTGGTTTTATAATCTAGAATAAGCTTGCCAACTTTTTTTCCTTTTTTCTATTTTTGGCTTTTTTGAGTCACACTCAGCAATGTTCAGGGTTATCCTGGCTCTGCACTCGGGATTTACTCCTGGCAGTGCTCATGGGACCATATGGGATGCTGGGGTATCAAACCCAGGTTGACCTCGAGCAAGGCAAACGCACTACCTGGCTGTGCTGTCGCTCTGATCCCTCGCCAACTTTTTCAAGTTGAATATTTATTGACATTGCATTGAAACTTCAAGTTAATTTACAGAAAGGTTCCTGTTTCTTTTTTAATAAGTAGTAGAAGTCATCGTCATCATTGTTGTTGTCGCCGTCATTGTGGTAGTAGTAGTGGGTATGTAATAAATCCATGAAATAGAATCATAAGGCTTTATGAGAAGTTGTATAAGGATATTGAGCAAGAAGGATATAACATCTCTTTGGGCTATACATAATATTTATATTGAGTCCGTGTAGTAAACTATATTTTGTATAAAAAAAGAAATCCTCTGCTTCAGGCAACTTTTTCCTTGTCCTTTGATCCTTCAGCCTTTTTGATATCCAAATATATTTTCTCCAAAAGTGGAGCAATTTTCTTTCTAAAATGCCATGCATTTTGACCAAAACAGATACAATACAGATTCAATTTCTTTTCTTCAGATTTTTGCATGTTTTAAATGCTAAATGGAGGCAAAAGAGTGTCACAGATAATTTTTTCTCAGATAAAAATTTATGTACGCTTTCTTTTTGTGTACACTGGCACATATTCTATAAAATAAGGCACAAAAAATATATAGAGAGTTAAGAAATATGATAATCTGAGTTCCCTTAAGGAACTCAGAGACTGATAGTACCTTCTCACTGTCTACTGGTAGCAAAACGTTTCTCAAACTAAGAGAAACAAAAAAATACAAGTACCAGAGTATATGCCTGATAAACCACCTCTCACTTCATTTCTAATGAATGAAAACAAGAATTAAAAACCTCTTAATAATTATCCTGCCTGGAATCCGTTTGCTTTATTTTCTACTTCTTTAAAAAGCATAGGTAGCATTCTAGATCTAGCTTCCTTTACATTTTTCAGCATTGAGATATTTGAAAACAGCTGTTCTTTTTTTGCTTCTCTCATGCAAATATAATGAGTGTTGTTATTCAAAAGGTAAAATAAGACATTTACTATATATCATTAATAGAACCCTTTTTTACTAATATAGTAGTAGTGTGAGTGTTCTTGGTATAATTATATTAGTCTAATTCCCAAATATTAGAAGAATCCTGTTGTGTAGGAATTATGTTTTACTATTAGAAAGATTTCATTTTCCCCTGAGACTCTTCCAGTGATGTGGAAATGTGTAGCATATTTCTACACTGCCTTTTAAATGTTTTACTTTATGCACTCTAAATAAAAAACTGCCATGTTATCTTTGATTATTAATCCTGAAGCAATGTGTTTTATAAATGTTTTCCAGTTACCTTCTTTTGCATATTCTCATTCAGTAGGGGTTGGTATGCGCTCTTCTCCCCACCATCCTTCATCTTTCACCCAAATGCATTTATACAAACATCCTTTCTGCAGCCCTGTTATTGGGTTTCCTATCTGTTCATTGTTAATAAAAAAGAAATGCCATCTGAAGTAAACAAAATACTGTTTACCTATTTCCATTGCTAGCAAATAATAATAAAGTCAGTTGAAAACAATTGGCAAAAATGCATTACACAGATGGGGGAAGTTAATTATTTTCGATTTTGTCTGCTGATCATGTTCAAGATTTAGTTGACTGGTCTGCAGAGTGTCTCAAAGGGAACTTCTGTGCGTTTGTGAGAGAAGCACATTTTCAGTGTACATTCTCCCTGGATACCCACTTGTAATTTCTTTTGGTGATAATAGAGCTTAGCTATGCACATCAAGGGAAAACAAGATTCTTCAGGGTTTCCTGCAGGGTAGCTCATCTCTGTATTCTTAATGCTTGTTGGCATTCTATTTGCAGAAATATGGTTCTTGATCTGTAGCTGAGATTACCAGAACGTATTTGTGCAGCTTCCTTAGTTTCATCTTCAACTATGAAGAGGGTCCTTGCTAACTTTCCAGATCCCATTTCTTAGGAAAGAGGGAATTTTAAATTTCTGCTGCTACTGCTGTAGAGTAGAAAATGCTTATATTACCATTTTCAGAACTGAAGTTGTATTTGCAGAGGTTTTTTTTTTAAAAAGGCAATTGTTTCTTTTTTGTACCTAAACATTTAAGAACAGCAAAGGGACTCTTGAGAACTAGAATGAAGTTAGGAAGTTTCTAAGTTAGAGAATGCCAGTGATGAGAACCTGTTTTCTGTACTTCTAAATATTCCACATTCAATGATTTTTTTTTCTCCTAGAATTTAAAGGAATATGAATAATATGCAATATTGATGTCTTTTCAAAGAATAGTGACAAAATGTCAAAATCATAAATTTCTGTATATTGAACCCAGATGTATACAGAAGTGGTGAACAATTGGAAATTATAATGAGGATGAAAATATTAGATAAATATAAAAAATTAATAAAACTAAAATTGAAAAGTCATTAAAGAAATTGATTACTTTTATGTTCAAAAAAGTTTGATTTCATAGGTCTTTTTCCAAAAGCTGAAATGGTCTACGGCCATACCACCCTGAACGCGCCCGATCTCGGTCCAAAAGCTAAATGGCCCAAGGCCCAAATTAATAATCATCACTTTGTTATAATGGAACAGACATTTCTGAGAATGATGTCTTCTGAAGGGGAATATGTTTAAGAACTGAAGTGTATATATTCACTATATTAAGTGAATATATTAAGACAGTAGTGGTTTTCAGCTAAGGTAAAGGAGTCAGGACATTCAAAAAGCACATGAAGTTTTTAATACACCTTTCCCACACCCTGTCAAAATTGTTATGTTCTCAGAATTGTACGAATAGATTAAAACTTCTCATGCTGATTCTGAGAGGAATATTAGTTCAGAATCATTGGTAATAGAATTGCAAGAGAAAATGGAAAGTGGATAAGAAATAGAAAGTGTGGGCTGGCACAATATGCAGCAGGTAGGTCACTTGTGTTGCAGCAGCAAACCCAGATCCCATCAGTAGTATCCATATGGTTTCCTGAGCCCTGCTAGGGTGACCCCTGAGTGCAGAGCCAGAAATTAGCCCTGAGCTCAGGCAGGCTTGGCTCCCAAAGAAAAGTAAACAAAAAAAGAAACAGAAGTCTGAAGTTTTATTGTCACTAACTCTGTGTTCATTCATTTTATGTAATTTTGCACTTGCCTCAGTTACTGTATAAGTTGGATAATACTGACTTATACACTATTACTGTCAAATAATTGCTGTCAAAGAATAAGAACAAAGGACAGCAATGTTACAAATGTTACGAAGATTAATATAAAATTCCTTTAGCCTTCCTGGAGAAAATAGCAGGTATTAAGAGAAAGAATTTTGGCAAAGCCAAAAAATATATCATTTTAAAATTGCTTAATAGGAAACAGAATCAGTACAGTATAAATTAATGTAAGATCATATCTCCAAGAACTTGAGATTCAACAAACCTGAGCCTGCACAGGGAATAATTTTAATAATCTTACAAGTCTTCAGTGAGTAAACTTGTTGCAGCCCATTTTGTTAATTCTCCAACAATATCCAATTTTGAAAAATATATTTTTATTAAAACACTGTGATTTACAGTGTTTTAATAAAGTTACTCATAATAAACAAAGTTTAACAAAGTTACTCATAATACAGTTGTTTTAGGTATACTGTGTTCCAACATCAGTCTCAACACCAGTGTAACCATCCATCAACCTAATGTCAAAGGTCCCTTCCACCTCCCCTATCCTGCCCCTTAGCAGCACAAATTTATTTTTTTATTATTTGCTCTAAGAACACTTAGGGAAATGACAAATGTAATTATCATAAAAATATCACTGTATCACTGTCTTCCGGTATATCATCAATTTGCTCAAGCAGGCACCAGTAACAACTCAATACGTCCTGTCACATATGAGATAGCCAAGACATCATCCTGCTCCAGGAACATAAAGAGCCTAAAACCATTCCATCAGGTCATGGGAATGAGGTCTATAATTGTTCCTGGTATTTGGCATGTCAAATAACATGGGTAGCTTGCCAGGCTCTGCCATGCGGGTGGGATACTAGTAGTCGTCTCAAAAACTCTAGCAATTATTGATGAACTGCAATTATTGATGAACTTTGCAGCTGCTCAAGCCAGGCAGTGATCAGCTCTTCTGCGGGTGGAACTCTGACGAGAGGGGAGTCCGGATGTGGAAAATGGAGGCCCTCATGGTGTGGGGGTTCGTCTGGCTTCTTGCAAGGCTCTGCTGGGGTGGCGGGCCAGTGCTAGAACCAGCCATCCCTCCCTGATGCCTGGTGAACAGCTGGGCACAGGGAGAGCAAAAAAGCATCTCTCCATCATAAAATAAATCAAAGAAATCCAATTGGTGATGATGGACTGCTATATGATACTAAAAGATTCTTTAATGTTTTCTATTATACTGGTGTTAAGTAACATATGGTGACAGGCAGAAATGTGGCTTAGCTATAGAAAACACGTCTTGCATGTGTGAGTGATTTGATTCAAACCCCAGCACCACATATTCCATAAAAATATATACTTAATGTAAAACTAAAATTGTTTAAAGTAGATATGTGATTTTATTTGACTTGGTGCTGGGTATCTAACCATGGCTTCGCTTATGTTAGTCAAATTATCTGTACAGACTCCTGATCATACAGACCATCACAGACTCCAAACAATAGCATTTTATAAGTTTACTCCATATTCATTTTTAACATCATCATATAATCCAGTGAACTTTATTTATGCATGTAGTACTAATGGAATGAGATATAAGATAAGTACCAAAGGTATCAGAGAACAAATGTAAATGATGGTAACTTTTAAGCTGGGTGTTACTTTTAAATAATAATGAGAGCAGATGAATGATAATTTTTTAGGCAGAAATTTGTTTATTATATATCTGAACAGGTCGAAATTCTGTTTAGCATTATTGTCTCCCTGTAAATTTTCTAAATCTCCTACTGATCTCTTTTAAAAATATTATTCTTAATGGTAATTGTCAGTAAATACAATGAGAAAACTGTCTAAAGTCATGTAATTCTTTGCTTTTTAGATGTTTTTGCCATCATTTCCATATCGTCTTACAACAGGTTTTTGAATTTGAATAATCATACGCAGTTGCAATACTGAATAGAAAATCATCTGCCCAAAATATACTTTACAAGAAAAATGGTAGCAGCAAGGCTAATCTATAACTGTGGCCTTTTTTTAATGAGTGTTGCCAGGAAACTTTTCAGAAGCCTGCAGGGAAATGCATGTTTTTATAAGAAAAAAGTCTCATGCTGTTAGAACTGATAGAATTTCAGAAATGTCATAAGTTCAGCTTACAACAGATTCATAGGCTTTATAGCAAAATGAAAAGACTTCTTTAAGATATTCGTCTAGAATCAAAGTTCATCGCAAATAAAGAACTATCAGTTTTAAGAAACTGAAAATAGGTTTGACCTCAAAATACAGACCTGGTATCTTCTGAATGTAATAAGATATTGTATATATACATATATATGATAAATTTGATAGATTTTTTCATTTACTAGAAATTATAGGGGCTCAGTTAAATTATTTTATTCAACATTCTTTTCATATGTTCATTCAAGTGCCATATAAATGAGAAAACGTTAACATATGGATGGCATGCATTATAGGATAGAATAAGCATAGTAGCGCATGTGTATTTCATGGGCTAAAGAATATTCAAAGTTATGTCATGCAAATAAATGCAGTGATTCTATATCTCTTTCCTTCTGACTAATTTCACTCAACATGATCCTTTCCATGTCCATTCATTTATAGGCAAATTTAATAACTTCATTTTTCCTAATTGCTGCATAGTATTCCATTGTGTAGATGTACCAAAAGTTTCTTTATCCAGTCATCAGTTCTCCGGCATACTGGTTGTTTCCAGGTTCTGGCTATTGTGAATAGTGCTGCTATGAAAATGAAAGTGCGGATTGTGTTTCCGCTGTGTATTTTTGGCTTCCCATGGTATATTCCCAGGAGTGGATAGCTGAGTCAATTGAGCTCAGGGGAGCTCAAGGGAGCTCAATTTCTAGTCTTTGGAGGAATGTCCATATTGTTTTCCCCAAAAAGGCTGTACCAGTCAACATTCCCACCAACAGTGAATGAGTGTCCCCTTTTCTCCCGCATCCACGCCAGCACTTGTTGTTCTTGT
Source organism: Cryptotis parvus (assembly GCA_021461705.1). NCBI lineage: Eukaryota > Metazoa > Chordata > Mammalia > Eulipotyphla > Soricidae > Cryptotis > Cryptotis parvus. The sequence goes on along the minus strand of JAJIBD010001472.1, from coordinate 11,404 downwards.
TCTTTTGGATATGTGCCAGTCTCTGTGGTGTGAAATGATATCTCATTGTTGTTTTGATTTGCATCTCTATGATGATTAATGATGATGAACATTTTTTCATATGTCTTTTGTCCATTCGAACTTCTTCCTTGCTGAAGTTTCTGTTCATTTCTTCTCCCATTTTTTGATGGGGTTGGTTGTTTTCTTCCTGTAAAGTTCTACCAGTGCCTGATATATCCCGATATATCACCCTTATCAGATGGGTATTGGGTGAGTATTCTTTCCCATTCTTTCCCATTCTTTCCCATTCTGTGGACTCTCTTTGTATCTTGGTCACTGTTTCTTTTTGAGGTGCAGAAGCTTTTTAGCTTCATATAGTCCCAAATGTTTTCTTTTTATTCTAGCTGTTTTGTTAGTGATGTTTCTTCTTTGAAGAAGTCTTTAGCTTCAATTTCGTGAAGGGTTTTTCCTATATTTTTTTCAATGTACTTTATGGATTCAGGTCTAATATTGAGATCTGATATTGAGATCTGATTTTTGTGCATGGTGATAGACAGAGATCCAAATTCATTTTTTACATGTAGCTGCCCAGTTTTCCCAGCACCACTTGTTGAAGAGGATTTCCCTTGCTCCATTTCATACTTTTTGCTCCTTTATCAAAGATTAATAGTTCATGTATTTGAGGTTCGTTGTCAGGATACTCAACCTATTCCATAGGTCCACAGGTCTATTTTTATTCCAGTATCATACTGTTTTAATTACCACTGCTTTGTAGTAGAGTTTGAAGTTGGGAAAGGTGATGCTTCCCATCTTCTTTTCCCCCAAGGATTGCTTTATCTATCTGTGGGGGTTATTATTCCATACAAATTTCAGAAGTGTTTGGTCAATTTCTTTTGAAGAATGTCATGGGTATCCTTATAGGGATGGCAATAAATGATTGTTTCTAGGTTATTAAAACTATGGCTGTAATGTTATCTTCACTAGCATCAATTTGCATTTATATATCTATCTATCTATCTATCTTCTGTCTGTCTGTCTATATATATATATATATATATATATATATATATATAATATACTGGGAATATCTGGAATGTTTGGATAAACTCATATGAGTTATTCCAGTGATTGATTTTAAAATATGATAGTTGTATTTGATAAATTGTACATAGTATTCAATAAGAACATATATTTTATCTTCCCTGAGAGGAATCCATTTTAATTTGGTTGGCCAAATTTAGCTTTCAGAAATTACAAATCTGTTCATGGGAAATGAAAAGTAAAAAGGGTCAATTTCATGTGTTATGTACTTTTAATAAAAGTTGCTATTAAGATTATGCAGGAAACTCTGAATATCAATTTTCAATGGCTTTTTTCAGAAAAGTTAGTAGTCTGGAGGGCAGGAGAATGAAGCAGCCCCAACTGTATATACTAACATCTGCAGACCCATCCTTGACAGTGAATGCTTTCTATGTTATCCCTGATGCCCAAAGGGCATACAAATCTGTGTTCTCACTTTTCTGCTTTATTTTAAGATAATAAAATCAGTCATGCTTTAAAATACTTTATCTCAGGTTTTTGTTCCAGACTCATGATGGTGAGAAGGAAGATTTTTATGTCCTGACAGCTAAGTGACTTTTTCATTTTGGCACAAGGAAGTTCTGACTCATGAGTAGAATCACTATTTCTTAAGCAGCATTCACGTGTCCTAACAGCAAGTTATTAGACCCTCTTGAAGTCACAACATTCTATGGGAAGCATTCTTATTATATTTGCCTGCTGTAAGGTTTGTGTGGGTTAATTATATGTTTAGAAATTAAAGCTAAACTAAAAAAAAGCGGCTATTCTTAAATTTCCAAGTTTATATTTAAATTTGAGAAGTCAGTTGTCTGCTTTTTTGATTAATTAAGGGAGATTCCTAATTTATGGAAGTTGAGGCAGATTAAATGCTAAGAGATCAATATGAAGTCTCATAAGAATTACTTTACTATCATAATGCTTAACTTTGTTCAAACTACTTTATCAACAAAGATAAAAGCAAGTAGCTCAAAGCAAGTAGTTAGCAGGAAATCACTATCACTATCTTCCCATTCATCGTTGATTTGCTAGAGCAGGCACCAGTAACATCTTCATATCTCCTGTCTCATGCTAGTAGGTAGAGCCCAAGGTCATCTGCTTGCTCCAGGAACATAAAGAGCCTCAAACCATTATATTAGATTATGGGAATGACCTAATATAATTGTTACTGGTATTTGGCATTCCAAATATGACATGGTAGCTTGCCAGGCTTGCCGTGAGGGTGGCATAGTCTTGTAGTCACCTCTAAATACAGCATTTATTGATGAAAAGCACAAGCTGGGCTGTGATAGGCTCATCTGTGGGGTGGAGTTCTGACGAGAGGGAAGTCCGGATGTGGAAAATGGCGGCCCCTCATGGAGGGGGGGTCATCTGGCTTGTTTCGAGTCTCTGCTGGGGTGGCGGGCCAGGGCTAGTACCCGCCATCCCTCCCAGGCACCTCGTGAGTGGCTGGGCACAGGGAAAGCTGGTAGCAGCTCTGCCCCATGTCTGTGAGTTTCTCTTAGCAGGAAAAGCATAAAAATTCATCTGTATATATTTTGCTCAAAGGCAAACTTCGTTTAGATATTTTGTACAAATAATTTTTTTTGTCATTCCAGTATCTACCCATGCCTTTTATAGCAGGCAGTTTATTCCCCAAGTAAAAACACTAAAGAACAGCAAAGAATGTCCTTGACTAAAAAGATGCACAAACGTGCATAGATAGGGACAGATATTGCCATACTTATTCACAGCTTGTTCTTTACCAAAGCAAAGAGAAACACTCTGTAAAGCCATATCCATTAAATTTTCTTGGAAAAATCAAATTACAAAATGAGGGAGGAATCTCTTAGGGAAATTTATTTTACTTGAAGTACAAAAGTCAAATACAAGTAGGGTATCTGTGATCCATAGACTAAGGAGATTTATACCTAGAGACCATCAAGGGGATTTCAAGCCCAGCAGGACTTTGCTTTCATGTGCTAAATTCTCAGTGTGTTTAGTTTTAACATGTACTATGTCAGTCTTAAAAATTGGTTCTTTCTCATCCCTCTTCTGGTTTTTATTACCATATCTTCTTAACTTTATCTTTTGTCCTCTTTGTTCTAAGACCATCTTTCTACCTAGAAAAGCATGCCATTGTCCTTCCCCTTTCTTTTTAGATTCATGCAATAACATGATTATTTTACTACAAGAGCTATTTTAGTGCTGCATTCAATCTTCCATCATCCTGCTTGATCTCTGGCATTCTTAATCAAGGTCTGCCTGAAAATGTGCTAATAAATCACAAAAATCTGAACTGTCATAATAGACCTACCACTTTTGGACAAGGCTACTTAAACTTTTTTTGCTGCTTCCAAAATCCCTTTACATCCCAAAAATATTTCTGTGACCCCATGTATACAAAATGTGTCTACATATTGAAGGTCTATTGATAAAAAGCCATAAATTCACATTGAAACTAACTTTTCATTACTGTCACATTCAATTGCATGATCCTATGTGGGTTTGCAAACTATAGTTTAAGGAAGGAGGCTACAGGGTGCAAAAGTATTAGCAATGAGTTGTACTGAGAGTTCCTTTCAACATTAAAAGAAATAACTTTGCATTGTTGTCAGGAAAATGCATCCCATTTCTAGCAGCCTAACATATTTTCTCAGGGTATTATTTTTTTTTATCTATGTCTTAAATTTATGGAAAGTCTGAATCCCAAATTCTTGTTCACAAAATAGAGTTCCATCTATTTCTTTCCCTACTATCTAATATACATTTAGCCATCTCTTTCATCTTCCTTTCATCCCCCACCCAGTTCTTATTGAAGTCCAGATAATAACTTTCAGTAGGAGCAAATAAACTGGAACATTGCCTTCAACTGTGGCTCTCCCAACATTGGCTGCTCATCGGAATCACCCAGAGAACATTTTTTAAAGTTGGAAGTCCTGGGAAGAGCGTGAAATTGATTGAATTAGAACTTCTGAGGTTTGAGCTCAGGTAACTAGAGTTGTAATAAAGTGTCAGGAGTGCTGCTGATATGCTGTAGGGCTGTAGGAATAGAGTCACATTGCTTCTAATAGATCTTCTAAGGTGACAAGAGCGATAGGCTCAGTGGACAGTCTGTCAGACATAGAGCAAGTAACTCTTTTCATTGGAAATGAGAGATCACTCAGTGAGCTGAGCCCTTATTTCTTTTTGTTGGAGCCCTGGGTTTGATCCCTAGTTGGACTTGGTCCCTCAGGCCTGACCCCTGAGCACTGAGCCAGGTGTGGCCTATGAGCATCATTGTCTTTTCACAATACAATGCATGCTCACCTAAAAACTAAGTACTTAATTATCCTAACTAAAATTTCTCTCACATGATTTTCTTTTAAACTGACCTGTGCTCTATCTCTAGCACTCTGTATGGTCCCACAAGCTCTGCCAGGAGTAATGACTCATCACAGAGTCAGGAAATCCAGGAATATAAGACCTGAGAAGTGCTAGGAATGGCCCCCCCATCAAAGATGTATCTCTTAAAATTTAACTTAACACTGGTAAAGGGATGGGTGTTGAAAATCAATCATGAACAACTTTATTACTGTGTATATCAAGGTAATGCAATAAAAATAAAAAATTAAATTTATAAAAAATTTCTAATTGAAACCTGATTTTGATCAAGGTAGCATTTGAAGTCTAGAGTTCAATACTCTATTGTATCATAACACCACCAGGAATGCCCCCATCCCCCAAAAATACAAACTACTATTTTTGTATTTCAATACCTCAAAAAACTGAAGCTTGGGCCAGAGAGAGAGGACAGGATATAAGACACTTGACTTGCACAAGGCTCACTATGTATGAGCATTGGCATTGTATGTGCATCCTGGAGTAATCCTGAAAATGTACTAATAAATCACAGGAGAGACCCCATGAGCACACCAAGATAGGAATGAGTTTTTTCTGGGAGGTAGGGTGAGCTATAACCAACAATGCTCAGGGCTTACCTGCTTTCAGGAATTATACGACGCAGTGCCTGGGTGACCATATGGCAGTCTGGGGATTGGCCCTGATTCTGGAGTGTGCAAGGCAAACACTCAGCACGTTGTACTGTCTCTCTTGCCCTAGGAGAGAGTCACAGAGCACTGCTCAATGTAGACCAGTCTCCCACTCCTTTAACAAAACTCAAATCAAAACAGCAACAACAACAACAACAACAAAAAAAACCCTGAAGCTTACTTGGTTAATTGTAAAGTCAAAAAATTACTCTTCATAACTTTATGTTTTTTCCCAATGCTATCTGAATGGGTATCTTTTATTTTTATATTTTGAGCCACACCTGATAATGCTCAGGCATTATTCTCACTGTGTTTAGGACACCATAGGGGATGCCAGGATCGAACAGGGTCAGCAGCATACAAAGCAAGTGCCCTAGTGACTCTACTTTCTCTCTGATATTTTAGCATAGATATCTAGTAATATATTTCAATCAGTTCAGTACTAATCTGTGATGGACCAAGGTAAATAATTTGCCATGCCTTTGAATATTAACCTGCTCATCTACAGAAAACACATGACTCCTTCAAGATAAATGTAGTTTTGTTTACATCTGTTCCTGCTTCACTCCATTGCTTATTATTTACAATCTTTTTAACTAAAAAAATCACAGAAATACTGCACATTACTTTAATTTTTTTAGAAGGTATGTATATTAAGATAAAAGATACTTTAAGGAATCTTACTTTTATCACTGTGCATTATGTCAAAAGTTTTACATATATATTTCTACTTGATACTATCAAAAAGGGAAAGAAAAAATATTGCTCAGAATTACTGACATGAAATATATACTATTAAAGGTATAAAATATAAATAGTATAAATAGCATTAAAGGTAATAGTAATACTATTAAGGGAACTAGATGTTTACTTGTGTATTTTCAAAAAGACTATAATGGCATAGTCTTCTATTAATAATATTGAATCTAAAAATTTTTGGATATTTAATACTTCCTTTTTTAACTCTAATGGGCCCATTTTATTATTTTTTTTAGTGTTCCTGTACACTGAAGTGAGAAAACAGTCTAGAGAATCTTTAGAGACAGAAAATTCCTTTTTGGGATGTATTAAGAAAGAAAACTGAGCTCAATATACATATACATATATTGCTTTTTCTAGAGATGTTGTCATAATAATTTTAGTCTATAAAAGGTTTATATTGCTTTTTCTAGAGATGTCATAATAATTTTCATCTATAAAAGGTTTATTATAACAGAATATGAGTCACCTATATTTGTTGAAGATTGACTGTTTATGGTATCTGATATAGTTTAGTTATCTATCTAATAATATTTACTAGGAGATTTTAAAAACTTTCACTCAGAATTTTATTAAAGTATGGGCTGGAGAGATAATACAGTGGGCAGGATACTCAGTATGCATACAGCCATCAGAGGTTAAATCCCTGGCATTCCATGTGGTCCCTAAGCTTTCTAGGAGAAATTCCTGAGCACAGAATCAGAAGTAACCCTACACTTGAGCATTGCTAGGTGTGGCCCAAAAATGAAACAGAAAAAAATGTATTCGAACAGTAGTAGAGAATCCTTATTTTTTGATGGTGGGGCATAATATTTTTTCACACCAATACCGTTACTGGTATTTGGCATATCAAATACGACACGGGTAACTTGCCAACCTCTGACGTGCAGGTAGCATACTCTTGTAGTCATCTCTAAATTCAGCATTTATTGATGAATTGCGCGCCGCAAAATGGCCTTGTGGGCCAGGCTGTGATAGGCTGGTCTGCAGGGTGGAGTTCTGACGGAGGGGAAGTCCGATGTGGAGAAAGGAGGCCCTCCATGGAGTGGGGCCGTCTGGCTTGTTGCAAGGCTCTGCTGGGGTGGCCGGCCAGGGCTAGAACCCGCCATCCCTCCTGGGTGCCTTGTGAGCGGCTGGGCACAGGGAGAGCCAGTAGCAGCTCTGCCAGTAGCAGCCAGTAGCAGCTCTGTCCCATGCCTGTGAGTCTAAAATTGTGAGTCAATTTTAAACCTCATTCCCATGACCTAATGGAATGGTTTGAAGCTCTTTATGTTCCTGGAGCAAGCATGTGCCCTTGGACTCTACTAACATGAGACAGGACATATGGAGATGTTACTTGTGCCCGCTCAAGCCAATTGATGATGAACGGGAAGACAGTGATACAGTGAATACCATAAATGTTAACATTCTTGTAACCATACTACCAAGACAATAATAAAAACTAAGTAAATATAAATACATATAATTAATTTATAAATTATAAATTAATTTATAAATTAATTATAAATTATAAATTATTTATAAGTAAATATAAATACATATAATTAATTTATAAAAGTAATGTAGTTTGATATAATTAAGCTTTTCTTACATAGAAGTCATTTGAGCCTTAAAACCATTGCTGTGATTTAAGCAATAGTTAAAATGAATTTGAAAATGGGTTTTAATTTCATTCAATGTTCAGAGAGTTTTGAATTATCCAATTTTTTAAATAGGTTTGGGACTCATGTCACCCTGGCATCACTATCTGATGTTATTATTGTCTGATCACTAGTCAGTAAAGCCAACAGTTTTAAAAGTATGTGTTTTTATATGATTATTCTAAATTTACATATCACTGAAAATAATCAGACAATAAATATTTAAACAGTATAAATTTTGGATATATAACTATGGAGATTTGTCATATTATTTTGCAATATAATTTAACGTGAAACTATACTTTTTTAAATCCAAATTCCCTAATGTAATTATTTTAAAGCTAAAGCATAAATTATATCTTACTTTTTTTTGAGCATTATTACTGAACTAATTATTCAAGAGCTTCTTTCGTTTGGGATAAGCAGGAAGTCAGGCACAGTGTATTACATTAAACAGTTTTGACATTCAATCCAGTTGAATTTATTGCTTTTCCAATCAGACTTCTCCCCCCTAAGCTAATGCCAATTTGAAAGATGACCTCCATCTACTGCTAGCATTTTCAAGATAGCCAAAGGGCTGGTTTACTTTTAGGCTCCCAAGACAATGTTGGCATCCACAGAAAAGTATTGGCTATCCTGTCCCAGGGCCCTATGACCTTTATTCCTCAAGTTACAAGACCCCTTGCTCTCATCTTGAGAGATTTTTTGGGAAAAAAACTTAATATTGATTTTCTGAAAAATCAATACAGTGATTTAACTTTGCTCTTCTGTCATGCATGAGATTTCTGTTTATTAGGGGAAATCTGTTTTTCACCTTAACTTTAGAGCTATTTACTGGTGTCATTCACTTCTCAAATTAGATGTATGGGAGTAAAGTGCTATCTGGATAGAATAGAGCTTTAGAGAGTGAAAGAACTCACATAACACTGATATAAAAATCTTAAGTCTTCCTCTCAAAAATTAGACAGTGATCATAGAATTGCTTTGTGTTCAAAATTTTCCATGGGGAGTTTGGTCTTCTACTAACTACTGCTACTGCTAATAATAATCATTAACATCTTAAGTGTGGTTGTTATGCACAATATTACTGACTTGTTATTATCTCCAGTACACTGATTCGTAATTATAAGTATTTTATATCAATACATTTAGTCTTCAATCCATTAAAAGTGTTATTTAATCTAAATTTTAGAAATATGAAGTTGAAAAACTGCAAATGTTAAATATTTTGCCTAAGGACACATAGCTAGTACAAGGTAGAAGAGAGTTCAGACTTTATTTAGAACTTAGATAGTACAGAATTCATTTAGAATTTAGGTAGAATAGATTATATAATTTTAGAAACAAAACTTTTAGCTATAACACCATGCAGATATGATTAATATAGTACCAAAAAATCAGGGATTAAAATTTGACATTGCCTGTAGATAATCCTTGCTATTCCTTGATAACCTCTGAGAGAATAAAGTATAGAAACCTGAATCATACAAAAAATATTTTAAATGTAAAATGTTAATCTTAAGTAAGTTGTTCCTATGATTAGAGCTAGAATGATATTAATAATTTGATAAAGACGTTTGCTATAAAGCTGCACTCACAATTAGTTAATAATAGAATAACAGTTACACTGCACTCACAATTAGTTAATAATAGAATAACAGTTACACTGCACTCACAATTAGTTAATAATAGAATAAAAGTTACACTAATATAACAAATGTACATAATTGTACATTAATTATATATGTATGTTAGTTATAGTGATACCCTTAGAATTTAAATTGTATAAGCATGTATCAAATTTAATATTTCTTAATTTATCTCTAATTTCTTTAGGAAGAAAGACATTTTGTTTTTAAAAATAATAATAGCATTAAATTATTTATTTTTAAGCCAAACTAAGAAATATCCTGACTGAAAGACTTACAGAAATAACCATTTCATATCTATGATTTTACAAGTAATAGCTCAGAAGTGATTCAGAAGCAAAATTGAAGTGGTGCAGAACTTATACTTCAGTTTCCTATGGAATTCTTTCATCAAAGAGAAAAAAGCAATATTTGTTCTAATAATATGTTAATAAAAGCTATAACTTAAAAAAATTTGAGAACTTTTTGTTAAATAGATAATGTTTTTTTCTAATACAAAGATACAAAGTGCAAAGTAAGTGCAGTTTTTCTCAACTTTACACATTGGCTCATCAAACTTCCAGATATGGTAGTAGTGATTTTGTTGTTTATAGTAGATTTGTAGCTTGTTTTACTTGAGTCATGAATTTATAAATTCTATAACAATAATATGTACCTATCTATAATATTTTGATACTGAGAAAGAAAATAAAGTATATTACTGAATATTAATTATTCAAATTTTTATTCATGGAAGGAAACTAATTATATATATATCTATTTTATTAATATATCTATCTACATATATCCATATATGTAGATAGAGATAGATGTATAATATATATATGTAGACAGAGGTAGGTGTATTATATAATAAATATATATGTAGACAAAGATATATGTGTGGAGACATAGCTATAGGTATATTTCACTGAGGAGAAAATGTGAGCATATTTGGAGACTGAAGATAACTTAAAAGTCATTAGTTGACCTGCATCATTCATAGTTAGGAATAGTTTCAACTACATCCTTAAGCTTGAAAATCCTAGGCAGAAAAGTTTCTGCAATCTCAGATTCCACTCCAAATTTTCTTTTCCTCTTATTGACTATTTACTAGAAATACTTCCTTCTCCACTCTCGTTGTTACATTGCACCAATTAATTTAGAAATGTGCATAAATTTGACTTTCTAACTATTTAAGTTTGTTTTCATATAGTTTTAATAGTATGTACTATTAATTAATGCTATTTAAGTAGAAAATTACATGATATAGGTACTGTGCAGCCAACAAAAGAAATTAATGTATGTTGCTTTTTAGATCAGTTGAACATATTCTTTTTAAAAATTATTTTACTACTATAAAAGTGTACATACTTTGTATGAAAAATAGAAAAGCTACAATAGTATCATTAACACATTGTCACTGGTGCAGTGGGATTTGTGTTAATTTAGCTACATTCCATTGTGAGCATCAGGTGGCTTGTACTGGCATCTGCATGTTAATATAAGAATTCTTCAGTTTCTCCCAGCATATAGGGTGACTCTGTGGTCCCTGGCACCACAGGGTCAGAGCAATACCACAGCCTTGGTCCAAAGCTCTGCAATAACTAGCCAAATTGTAAAATACTGCCAGGATTCTCCAACCCCCAAGTTCCATTTAGTACCTCTTGGGAAACCAACCATCACCCACTCCCCAAATTACTCTAGTTGTGTTCCTAATAAAATAGCAAAAGTATCCTTTACCATAAGAAAAATTACTTGTGAGATATACAAATTAAATCTATAATATGGAAAGTGGACTGATGGTTAATAGGATTATAAGAATAGTATTAGGTTAATAGTTACTAGGTTTATAAGAATAGTATTACTAAAAGTTAAGGAAGGGTTGACAGAGGCCAGAGACAATATACAAAGCATTGATAGTGTTCTCTTTGTGTTGGTTAACTGCTATAGGTGTTTCATTATTAATGCATTAACTAATTAATGGGTCAATGAATACAAAAGCTATAAGATTACACCAACAAACAGAAATTAAATTTAAATCAATTTTGTAAACCTGAGATTTAAAAAGTCCATTCTTGTTTATAACAATATCTCGGATACTATGTTAACTCAACAAATATCCACTGCTCATAATATTACGGCATTTTATTCTGAATTTTAATTTTCTGCATAAGGTAAAAGCCATCATGTAAAAAGGTGCTTGCTTTCCATATGTGGCCAACCCATATTCCTTATATCTCCGACATCCTTATATATGTTTCCTCATAGGGTCACATAGAAAAAGAATAATTCCTGAGTGAAGAGTCAG
>JAJIBD010001471.1:0-90713 GCA_021461705.1 Cryptotis parvus | reverse complement strand
TCCTTCCTTCCTTCCTTCCTTCCCTTCCTTCCTTCCTTCCTTCCTTCCTTCCTTCCTTCCTTCCTTCCTTCCTTCCTTCCTTCCTTCCTTCCTTCCTTCCTTCCTTCCTTCCTTCCTTCCTTCCTTCCTTCCTTCCTTCCTTCCTTCCTTCCTTCCTTCCTTCTTTCCTTCCTTCCTTCCTTCCTTCCTCAAGTGGGACAATATGTGCTCACAGAATAAAGTTTCTTAGTTCCAGTTTAACATTTTGGGCCAGACCCAGCAATGCTCAGGGGTTACTATGTATTCAGGGATTACTCCTGGCAGTGACAGAGGACCACATGGGATACCTGAGATTGAAGGTGTGTGCTTCTTAAGAACCCTGTCCACATGCCTACTATACTCTTCTCTGGATCTTGAAACCAGATTCTACCTTTCCAATATCTAAAAGATGCTTCTTCTTCTTCTTCTTCTTCTTCTTCTTCTTCTTCTTCTTCTTCTTCTTCTTCTTCTTCTTCTTCTTCTTCTTCTTCTTCTTCTTCTTCTTCTTCTTCTTCTTCTTCTTCTTCTTCTTCTTCTTCTTCTTCTTCTTCTTCTTCTTCGGTCTTCGTCTTCGTCTTCGTCTTCGTCTTCGTCTTCGTCTTCTCGTCTTCGTCTTCATCTTCTTCTTCGTCATCGTCTTCATCTTCTTCGTCTTCGTCATCTTCATCATCTTCTCTTCTTCTTTGTCGTCATCGCCGTCGTCTTCATCTTCATCATCGTCTTCTTCTGCTGCTACTGCTGCTGCTTCTGCTGCTGCTTCTGCTTCTTCTGCAGCTGCTTCTGCTTTCGCTTCTTCTGCTGCTTTTTCCTCCTCTTCCTCCTCTTCCTCCTTCTCTTCCTCTTCCTCTTCCACCTCCTCCTCCTCTTTCTTCAGGTTAGTCAGGGATCTATTGTCTATTAGTAATGATAATTACCTGTACCCTTCTTTGATGTACAGATAGGGAATGATAGTTCAATGTCCAGTCTGCCTATAGAGTTACTATGATTTCTGTCATTTTCATACATCATTAGCTACAACTTTCTCTGGTATGTTTGTGTGGCTTGTTCCTTGTTCCTTACTGAGTTGGGTGGCAGAAAGGACCCGACATGTGTTAAAACACTGTTTGCTTTAAGGATGGCGTTGTGATGGGAACACTGACCGTCAGAGAGAATCTGCAGTTCTCGGCTGCTCTCAGGCTCCCGACGACTATGAAGAATCATGAAAAAAACGAACGTATCAACAAGGTTATTCAAGAGTTAGGACTGGAAAAAGTGGCAGATTCCAAGGTAATGGGGAAAGCAGTGACTCTGCGCCAGCCTGTAGCACTTGGCCAGAGACTGGTTTAACCCGCTGGGAACCTCCCCCAGCTTGTCCCAGAAGTGTGTCACTGGTGCCCGCACGGACTCTGAAGGCATTGCCTCCCTCGAGTCGTGGTGGGGTCTGGTCTTGCTCCCCCAGACTCCTCACGCTCCCTGCCACCTCGTGTCCTCGTGCCACCTCTTTTTTTTTTTTTGGGTCACACCTGGCAATGCTCAGGGGTTACTCCTGGCACTTTGCTAAGGTATTCCTCCTGGAGGTGCTTGGGGGACCATATGGGATGCTGGCTATCGAACCTTTGTCGGCCATGTGCAAGGCAAATGCCCTACCCACTGTGCTATGGCTCTGGCCCCTCTGTCAGCCTCTTAAACAGGTTCCCTGTCTTTTGTCCTGTGCCCTTTCAGCCTTCTTCCTGCAGGGAGCTCTGTTCCTTGTTCCGGGGCCTATTTCTGGATGTGTGAGTCACAGTATCTGTGTCTCCATGATTAGGTTCCATGATCCGTCTCCCCCACATGAGGGTTTCCCTATTCCAATTGCGTTTCTTCTGCCTTTTCCTTTGTCACATCTCTTCTCTCTTGTCTCACACCCCTTCCTGCCCTTTCTTCCTTTCTTTCTGTTTTCTTGTTTTGTTTTGTTTTTGTTTGCCACAGTCAGTGATACTCAGGGGCTACTCCTGCCTCTGTACTCAGGAATTACTCCTGGCGGTGCTCAGGGAACCATAAAGGATGCTGGGATTGAACCTGAGTCAGTGTGTGTCAAGGCAAATGCTCTCACTTCACTTGATCACTTGAATCCGTTATTCATCATTTTGCTCGAGCAGGCGCCAGTAACATTTGCATTTGACCCTATCATGTGCCAATGTAGCCCAATGGCATCTGGTTGCTTCAGGAATACGAGAGCCTCAAACTATTTCTTCAGGGTCTTGACAAGGAAGTCTGAGCATCTTGTAGGTGGGCGGCCATGTGATCTTTTGACATCCCGTGGGATCCAGTCGGTAACAGCTCTAGTTCAGCGGTTGTCTCCAAATCGCATTACATGTCCAGTCCATCTGATTTTCGATGCCTTGGCAAACGAGACAGCATCCCTGATTCTGGAATAGCAACGGAGGTTGGAACTCCAGATTCCTTCTCTCACTTGAGTGAGGCGTGATATTCCAAGCATAGCTCTTTCGATTCCTCTCTGGGAGACCGAAAAGCATTCTCATCCTGCTTTCGTAGGGCCCAGGTCTCTGAGGCATATGTTAATGCAGGGAGAATGGTGGAGTTGAAGAGATGTGCCCGGAGCCGGAGGTTCTTTGTCCTTTTAGCTATTTCTTCGAGGCAAATGCTCTATCCACTGTATTATCACTTTGGCCTCCCTTACCCCTAGCTCAACTTTTTTTTTTTTTTTTTGCTGGGGAGTCTTTTTGGGTCACATGCGGTGATCCTCAGGGGTTCCTCCTGGTTCTGCACTCAGGAAATACTCCTGGTGGAGCTTGGGGGACAGTATTGGATGCCAGGAATTGAACCTGGGTCAGCTGTCTTGAAGGCAAATGCCCTACTCACTGTGTTATCACTCTGGTCTCCCCAACCTAACTATTTTAAAACTAAATATATCACGTGAAAAAGAACACGTTGAGCTGTGCTTGTAACTAGTATCAGGAGTTGTCCTTGCTCGGACCCGGCCTTCATCTATGCTGGTGACCGAGCAGCCGCCATCATCTCAGGTGGGTTGTGGGAAGCAGAATGTGCTTCTCTCAGAGCTGATGCTGGTGTGGAGCGCAGCCCCTGGTGCCGGCCACTCAGGGCTCTCTCGGGGCTCTAGGTTGGAACCCAGTTTATCCGTGGTGTCTCTGGAGGAGAAAGGAAAAGGACCAGCATTGGCATGGAGCTCATCACAGACCCGGCCATCCTGTTCCTGGAGCGAGCCCACGACTGGCCTGGACTCGAGCACAGCCAACGCCGTGCTCATGCTCCTCAAGCGGTGAGTCCCCAGCCGCCCGCTGCCCTGTGACGGGTTTCACTCTGTCCCTCGGGTGCTATTCCCACCCTCCCCCCTACTCACACCAGAGGGCGTTCAGCAGTTGGTGCAAGAGATGAAGATGTCTTCTTGACTGGAGGGAAGCCATGAACCTGTTAGCCAAGACACTAGAAAAGTAAAAGTAGGGGTTGGTGTGGAGAGGGCCCTCGGGGTATCCCAGGTCAGGCCAGGAGAGTGTGAGGTGAGATGCCGGGATGAGGCTTGGTTAACGCCTTCTCACTGGAGGGAGCGGCCAGTGGCTCTGGATTGTCAGAGGCCAGGGCGACTGGAAGCCAGTGACTGGGAGTGTCGGGAATTCTTTGATGAGTTCCTGTGAGTTATAATCCCATAATGAAGGTTTCATGTGTCCCGCATTCCAACACCACACAGAGTCCCCCGGCCCCAGGGGTCCTCTCCTTTAGCCCCAGCCCTGCCTGCACTCACTGGTGTCCATCGGTTCTCCTCCCGTTGCCTTGGCCCTTGGTTGCTACCTTGCGTATCTTTAAGATCCACACCTGAGGGATCATTCTGAGTCTGTCCCTTTCCTCCTGACACCTGAGCACAAGATCCTCCAGTTCCCTCCACACCTAACATGCATATGGGAATGTGCTCACCTTCACTCGAGCTTAAGGAATGGAAGTTAAAACAATGAGATCCCAGGGCCCAGCAATAGTACAGGAGGTAGGGCACTTGCCTTGCACACAGCCAAGCAAGGTCCAATATCCGGCATCCCATATGGATCCCTGAGCACTGCCAGGAGTAATTTAATTTATTTTCTTTTTTTTCGGGGGGAGGGTGTCACACCCAGCAATGTTCAGGGGTTACTCCTGGCTCTGCATTAAGGAATTACTCCTGGCGGTGCTTGGGGACCATATGAGATGTTGGGGATGAAACACTGGTCAGGCGCATGCAAGGCAAATGCACTCCCGCTGTGCTATTGCTCCTGCCCAGAAGTAATTTCTGAGTGCAAAGCCAGGAGTAACCCTCAGAGCATTGCTGCAGGTGGCCCCCAAACCACACACACACACACACACACACACACACACACACACACTCACATCAAAGCAATGAGATCCCATCTCACACCAGTGATTTTGGCCTCTGTCTAAAAGACTGGGACGGTGTTGGTATGATTGTGGGGAGTTGGAGCCCCCATTCCCTGTTGCTGGAATATCCTGCCACTTGACTCTGGAGAGCAGCATTGAGGGCCCTTCACAAAAGTAAGACTAGATCTCCCTGTGACCGAGACGCTACTCTGGCATGTGCACTAGATTTCCCTGTGGCTGAGACACCGCTCTGGCATGTACACTAGATCTCCCTGTGACCAAGACGCCGCTCTGGCATGTGCACTAGATTTCCTGTTAACCGAGACGCCGCTCTGGCATGTACACTAGATTTCCCGGTGTGGCCAAGACGCCGCTCTGGCATGTACACTAGATTTCCCGTGTGGCCGAGATGCCGCTCTGGCATGTGCACTAGATTTCCCTGTGACCGAGACTTCGCTCTGGCATGTACACTAGATTTCCCGTGTGGCCGAGACGCCGCTCTGGCATTTACACTAGATTTCCCTGTGGCCAAGACGCCGCTCTGGCATGTGCACTAGATTTCCCTGTGGCCGAGACGCCGCTCTGGCATGTGCACTAGATTTCCCGTGTGGCCGAGACGCCGCTCTGGCATGTGCACTAGATTTCCCGTGTGGCCGAGACGCCGCTCTGGCATGTGCACTAGATTTCCCGTGTGACCGAGACGCCGCTCTGGCATGTGCACTAGATTTCCCTGTGACCGAGACTGGCGCTCTGGCATGTGCACTAGATTTCCTGTGTGGCCGAGACGCCGCTCTGGCATGTGCACTAGATTTCCGTGTGCCGAGACGCCGCTCTGGCATGTGCACTAGATTTCCGTGCGGTGGCCGAGACGCCGCTCTGGCATGTGCACTAGATTTCCGGTGTGGCCGAGACGCCGCTCTGGCATGTACACTAGATTTCCCGTGTGACCGAGACGCCGCTCTGGCATGTGCACTAGATTTCCGTGTGACTGAAACACTGCTCTGGCATTTACACTAGATTTCCGTGTGGCCGAGACGCCGTTCTGGCATGTACACTAGATTTCCGTGTGGCCGAGATGCTGCTCTGGCATGTGCACTAGATTTCCCGTTAACCGAGATGCCGCTCTGGCATGCACATCCAAAACAGCTTGCTGTGCTCCTTCGTGACCAGCCAGCAGCAGCTGTGAGAAAAGCCCCCCAGGCCTGTCACCACCAGGGATGCCCTTAAGATAGTCTTAGACCTGTCCTGCTAGCTACCCCCACCCCATCGCATCTGGGCTCTTGGCTTCCTCGTCCCTCTGTGCCCAGGTTTCTTCCTCCAGAACCCAGGCCTGGTTGCACTAAGAACCAACCAATGGCCTTCCTTAGCCCCAAGGACTTCTTCAGGGCAAACCTTCGCCCCAGAGGCAGTCAGGTGCCAGATGGGGGACAGAACTGTAGTCAGGGTTTGGGGACAGAGCTGGATTCCCTGCGCTCGGCACCCAAGGCAGAACTGAGCATGGGGCCAAGCGTTCAGGCCCTCGTTGTCCCTTGCGAGGCGTCAGTGTCGACTGTCCCGGTTCCTGGGAGACTGAGAGCTCCCAGTGGAGGAGCTGCAGCTGCCCCGGAACAGAAAGTGTCTGGGCTGGTTTTCCTTGGTAGTGGGGATGGGGAGAGCAGGCGGATCCTCGCTCGGCTGACCAGAGACCAAGATGGCTGGTCTGTGCGTGGAAGGCTGCGGGAGTGGGAGGGAGAAATGACTTCCAGAATCCAGGCCTCGTGAGTGCAGGACTGGGGGAGCCAGCAAGCACCTGGGGGTACCTGATGGCCTCAGGAAGGACACAGAAAAGTGGGTTTGGAGTGAAAGGAGCCGGGAGAATGAGCAGTGTGCTTCTCCGAAGTCTCCAAAGTGCAGCCTCGGCCAGTTAAAACTCATGTTTCAAACTATTTTTTTTTTTTTGGTCTTTTTGGGTCACTCCCAGTGATGCTCAGGGGTTACTCCTGGCTCTGTACTCAGTAATTAGTCCTGACAGTGCTCAGGGGACCCTTTGGGATGCCGGAGAGCAAACCTGGTTCAGCCATGTGCAAGACAAATGCTCTCCCCACTGTCCTATTGCTCCAGCCCACCTCCTTCCTTCTTGGTGTGAACCCTTCCCCAGATGCAGCCTTCCTTGGCATCCCCATCTCCGAGCCACCCCACAATCTGTCATCCCCGCTCTGTTTCCTGGCGTCCCCACGGGCAGCGTGGAGGGTGCTTGTTCTCGGCTTCAGTGGTGCCGTGGTCTTTTCTGCTGTAGTGAAGGGAGCTTCCGTGCCGGTGGTTATGGTGGGGTCTGAGAAGAGCTTTTCCTTCTGTGTTTGCTGCAGTTCCGAAGGGCAGTGATCGGGTTTACCCATGGCCTGGAATCAGCTCTTCCGCTTCCCAGGCTTCACTGCATGCCGACAGCTCCAGCTCTACAGCTGTTAGCGCGGCACCTGCATCCTCCAGGTCTGCCAGGAGAAGGCTCCTCCACGTGCGAGGCAAACGCCCTTCCGACCGTACTGTCGCTCGGATCCATTTTGGACTTTTCCTCTGTGAGATGTTTCTTAAGCTCAGTTCTTTCTGCTATAAGGATGACTTAGCTACCAAGAGGTGGAATATGGTTACCCAGCACTCTGTCACTCTTCACCTTCGTAGCAGACTCAGGAGAGAGAGAGAGAGAGAGAGAGAGAGAGAGAGAGAGAGAGAGAGAGAGAGAGAGAGAGAGAGAGAGAGAGAGAGAGTGCTCATGCATGCACGCGCACGTGGGGTGTGGTGGGGATGTGGTACATAACAAAGTGCGGCATAAACTAAGGAACTTGTGTACTGAATAGAAACACACGAGGCAGATGTAGCATTTGAATGGATGCATGTCCGTCAGTAACTGCTGTCGGTGTGCTTTGATATGTCCATAAGGGCCACGCGGCAGTCTGGGAGGCAGTTGAGAGGGCTGGGACACCTTCTCACAGCGCAGGGCCGCAGAGGAGAGCCCTCCCCAGGCTTCTGTAGCGCCGTCACGTACGGCGCAGATGGCCCCAGCACTAGAGAGAAACCTCCAGATAAACACAATCCCCGCGAGTTTCTGCTGTTTCCAGCTCAGACTGGAGCGACGGCCCAGTGGGCTGGGGGCAGCCTTTCCTGCAGCCTGTCTGGGGTCAGCTCCTGGCACCTTGGTACTGCGATGGCCCTACAACAAAACAAAAAGTATTTCCAGTTCCAATACAATACTTCTATTCTTTATAGTGTTTACCTTTCCTGTGTTTCTGGACAGCAAGAACTTGTGCTTTCCTTAGCTCAGTATATTGCTCAGTCAACTAATGATTTCTTTCTCTCTTTCTCTATTTATTTTTTGTTTTGGGCACAGCTGGCAGTGCTTGCCTGGTTTTGTGCTCAGGGATGACTCCTGGCAGGGCTTGGGTGCAGGGGACAGGACTGAGGTTGAGCACTGGAGCAACAGTGCAGTGAACAGGCACTTGCCTTGCAGGCGGCTGACCCGGGTTTGATCCCGGCATCATATGGCAGCTGAGCACCACGAGCAGTAACTCTTGGGCACAGAGGCAGGAGTAACCCCTGTGATTGGGCACATACCTCAGATGGGGCTCTTCATTCAAAGGTGCAGATTTTATGGTCTCACTGACAATGGGGCGGATATCACAACCATGTGGCCATTAGAATGGCCGGTGAAGGCACCAACACAGAAATGGCTGGGAGAGGAGCCATGTGGGCCTCTGACATTCGTATGAGTTCATTCCCAGTCCACTGTGAGGGGCTATGTGCAGCCTCACCTTCTGTCTGTGCCTGCTCACCTTTGGGGCTGAGACCTGTTAGAGCAGTGGACAGCCACTAGTCGTTCCACCCCCCATCAGGAGCAGGGCACTTTTCTTAGGGGCCATTGTTAAAATGTTACAACATGTTCCCAGAATTAGGTGGAAAATAGGTTACCCCATTTGGACAAAACAATGGCCCCTTAGTAAAGAAAAGGTTACTGCCCTACACAACCTTGTAGCAATTGGCTACCAAACATATTGAAAAGTCTTTTTCCTCCTTTAATTCACCTATATTTGTAATAAAAAAAATCAGGAAAGTGGTGCATTCTGAACTGTTCCTAACTCTTCCTCTGATGGGGAATACACAGGACCAGTAGGCTGTGGCTCCTGAGATGTCGCCTGTTGATTTTGACAGCATATCTATGACAGTCTAGTGATGTGGGGTTTCCTCCTAAACTTTCACCTTTTCTATGTGTAATAATAATTTTTTGTCTCCATTTACTACTTTGTTTCCCCCTTTCCGCCCGTCATCTTGCAGCCCGATGGGAGTGTGCGCCACTGAGGACACGCTGTCCTGATTGGTGTGCTGTCATTTCTTCAGGAACACCAGCCTCGGTCTCCTCATCCCAGACTCTGGTGGAGGTTCCTGCGTGGAGCTGAATTCCTTAAGGAACATTTCCTAGGCTAGGGAGAGTCAGATGGGACTGTAGAGGGAGTGCTTCAGGGCGCAGGCCCCTTTCCTTCAAAGTTTTCCTTTTAGTTCCAGCTTCCTTTTAGCTGAGGGCTCTGAGTCTGAGGCAAGGAAAAGGTACTTCAAGGGCTCTAAGTTTTTTCTCCTCACTCATCTCTTGAAATTTCTTTGCCACCTGAGCAGGGCCATAATAATAATGGGACTCTTTTCCCCCTTTCTTCTCTTGATTCTCTTATTCAAAACAATAATTTTTGCATATTCTTTTCTAATTCCTCCACTCTCCTGAGAGGCAGGTCTCTGCAGCCTCTATCCGGGCTGTAGATAAGTCTCATCCTCCAGCTCATGCTCATAAAGAGATCTCTGCCCTCTTCCTTGAGCTCCTCAGGGTCAGAACCATTTTCCCATATACCACAGACACTGCCATCCTTACTAATGGCCAGTGGACCAAATGCTAGGAGGCTCGGCAGCCCATTGTTCATACTGTGTCTCTACATTACATTTTACTCGCTTTCACGTTTCTAAATCCAGCCTTCCTCCCTTTGGGAACCATGGGTTGTACTTTTCCACAACCTCCAAACATTCTAGTATCCTTTCATAGGGACTTTCTCCCCTTGCTCAGAAAGAAGTTGACATAGAAGTAAAGTGAAAGTAGAAGCAGAAGCAGAAATGCAGAAGTTTCCCCCTTTGGGTTTGTGCTCGTTCACTCACGCGTCCCACAGTATTCCCTCACGCCGTTGTCCAGTTTCCTTCAGGTCCCTGTTCCGGCGGCCCGCTGTCCTGTCTCCAGTAGATGCTAGTATCTGGTACAGCCACTGCGACCAGAATGCGGCAGTGACTACATATCCATCATGCGTGTACCAACTTTATTTCCCACATTGGAGTCTTATATGTATGATTTCAAACAAAGAAGCATATGGGGCACAATTAATCATTGTCAGCTACAAAGCTATTACATGATTGACTACAAAACATCTCGTTACTTCATATCCTAGCCACAGACACATTCCAGGGTTAGAGCTTTAGTGTATAGTAGCTTTAGGAAATTAACAGGGAGCTGTGGCCTTTACAGGGGACCAGACAGGGAGGTGCCAGAACCGGCCATACCTAGACCTGAGGTGACTCAAGGTAGGCGCGCCTTGTGCACCATGAGTGTGTTCAGAGTCACACCCCACTGATCAGAGCCTACCTCACAGTCTGCAGCTCCCCAAGAGAAGCTGTCTTCCTACAAAACTGGGGTCTTCCACCCGGCACCCCTCAGCGCTGGGGTCTCCCACCTGGCACCCCTCTGCATTGCGGTCTCCCACCTGGCACCCCTCAGCACTGGGGTCTCCCACCCGGCACCCCTCAGCACTGGGGTCTCTCACCTGGCACCCCTCAGCACTGGGGTCTCCCACCCGCACCCCTCAGCACTGGGGTCTCCCACCCGGCACCCCTCAGCACTGGGGTCTCCCACCCGGCACCCCTCAGCACTGGGGTCTCCCACCCGCACCCCTCAGGACTGGGGTCTCCCACCCGCCCCCTCAGCACTGGGGGTCTCCCACCCGGCACCCCTCAGCGCTGGGGTCTCCACCCGCCCCTCAGCGCTGGGGTCTCCCCCGGCACCTCAGCACTGGGGTCTCCCACCCGCACCCCTCAGCACTGGGGTCTCATCCTCATCATGCCTCAGCACTTGCCCTCAGCGTTTCTCAAAGCTGAGGGCGCCGGCCTTCTGTGCCAACTGCCCATCAACACTGGGTCACCTTCCCTGACACCTGCTGGTCCTTCATCCCCAGGTCCCTGTGAGGGTGAGCAGAAATGGAAAGTGGCGAGACCTTGAGGCAGTCAATGTCTTCAGACCCAGGTGCCCCACATGCAGAGGGAGGGCGGCATGTGTCAGGCCAGGGTTTAGCCTATGAGGACTGACTGCTACAGGGCTCTGCAGTGTTGCCACTATGTCCTGGGCCTCTGGGCCCTGGACCATGCCCTCACCAGGTTTTCCCTGTGCTGGCACTCTCGGCTCTTGTAAAATCCTCAGTTGCTGGTGGGGAGAGGCCCAGTTCTGTGCTTTCGATGAGAGCAGGTGCATGCCGGGTGACCTCTCCTTTGCTGTGTCCACAGGCTTTCTCTCGGGTCCATTTCCCACTAAATTTTTTTTTAAAAATATTTTATTATACCACCGTTAGATATACAATTACAAGATGTTCATGTTTGAATTTTGGTTCTACAGTGTTCCATCACCCATCCCTCCACCCTGCCCATCTCCCCATCACCAATGTCCCCACCTCCCTCCCCCTTACCCCAGCCTGCCTCCATGGCAGGTTCAATATCTCCTTTTTCTCTCTCCTTTCTCTTCCCTTTCTTACACATTGTAGATTGTAATATATTCTAGAACATTATTGGTTCCACTAGTTTGATGTACCGGGTCCGGACCACAAAAATGGTAGCTATTATGGTGGGTGGTCTATCTGGCTGCTTCTGAGGCCCTACAGAGGTGATGGACCCACTCCCAAAATCCATCTTGCCTCCTGGGAGCCTCATGGTCAGCTGAGCTAGCGGAGAGTCGGATGGCAGTTCTCCCCTATGTGTCTGAGTCTCTGCATCATGGCTGAGAACCCCGAGGCAGTTCATAGAGCAGGGCCACCAGGCCTCTGGGACGGGTCAGAGAAGGGAATGGGAACCCCAACTCCATCTCCAGGATCACCCGGCAATTTGCCGCCTCCGAGGGCACCTACCTGGGCTTGAACTCAGCTGCTCTGAGCTGGTCTTGAGATCAGTATTTCTCTTGCATGGGTTCTAATGAGCTGTGGGGTTCGGACCGCAAATATGGCGGCTACTATGGTGAGAGAGTCTCATCTGGCTGCTTCCGAGACCCTACAGAGGTGATGGGCCAACACCCAAAACCCATCTTGCCTCCTGGGAGCCTCATGGTCAGCTGAGCTAGAGGAGAGCCGGATGGCAGCTCTCCCTCATGCTTCTGAGTCTCTGCATCATGGCTGAGAGCCCTGAGGTAGTTCATGGGCAGGGGCCACCAGGCCTCTGGGATGGGCCAGAGAGGGGAAGGGGTACCCCAGCTCCATCTCCAGGAATGCCTGGTGACTTCCATCTCCGAGAGCCACCTACCTGGGCTCGAACTCGGCTGCTCTGAGCTGGTCTTTTTTTTTTTTTTTTTTTTTGCTTTTTGGGTCACACCCGGCGATGCTCAGGGGTTCCTCCTGGCTCTGCACTCAGGAATTACTCCTGGCGGTGCTTGGGGGACCATATGGGATGCCGGGGATCGAACCCGGGCCAGCCGCATGCAAGGCAAACGCCCCTACCGCTGGGCTATCGCTCCGGCCCTTTTTTTTTTTTTTTGAGCTGGTCTTGAAATCAGTGTCTCTCTTGCGTGGCTTCTGATGAGCTGTGGGATCTGGACCATGATAACGGCGGCTATTATGGTGAGTGAGTCTCAGCTGGCTGCTTACGAGACCCTACAGAAGTGATGTGCCCAGTGCCAATACCCATCTTGCCTCCTGGGAGCCTCATGGTCAGCTGAGCTGGGGGGAGAGCGGGATGGCTGCTCTCCCCCGTGCGTCTGAGTCTCTCATCTTTCTCTTATCTCTATTTCTGTCTCTGTATTTCTCTCTCTCTCTCCTACACCTTGTGACTTGCCTTAAAGTTTATGAAGCAATTATCTATGTGTGTATTCAGTAGTGAGTTCTGGTGTGACATTATAGTTCCTCATTCCCCCACCAACCTCCCCAGTTTGTTACAACTACAATGATCATTATGGTGTACAGATGTGAAGATACTGGGAAGGACCTGGTCCTAGCCTACTTTGTTATCTAAGCCTCTTGTGCAGTGGCACCCTGTCACAGCTCTGTGTCTGGTCTACCCCCTTGTCCGGTTCATCTGGTTACAGAGGCTTCGAGCCTGTAGCCACGCCCACGGCATGGTGAGGGAGGAGCCCAAATCCCTGCTCCAATTCTGGCCAGTGTGGCTTCCCCCCCACATGACTGCTTTTTCCCTAGGAGCTACATTGGTCTCCGCCAGGGACTAGCCGATTCCCTCAGAGACTCCATGGGCTTCCCCACGTGGGCCAGGCAGCGCAGCTGTGCGTCTGGTCTGTCCCTTGTCCAGTTCATCTCTATTAGTTTTTTGGCATATCGAATACACCAGGGTTATCTTACCAGGCTCTGCCATGGCTCTGGGTTCATCCCATGGGGCCCAGTCTTTTCCTGTGTCAGACCATCCACCATCCAGGGCCCATGGGGCAGAGCACTATCTCCTATCTGCCACCTGCCAACGTAGCCGGGCACCGCAGCCACACCTGTAACACCTCGAGGTGCAGGTGGCCCTGTTTTTTTTTTTTTTTTTTTTGATCTTTTGGTCACACCCAGCAATGCTCAGGCGTTACTCCTGGCTCTGCACTCAGGAGTCACTCCTGGCGGTGCCCGGGTGCCATATGGGATGCCGGATACCAAACCCGCATCAGCCACACACAAGGCAAATGCCCTCCCCGCTGTGCTATCGCTCCGGCCCCGCGCTTCCCACTGTCACTTGGTTCTGGCTCCTGATGCAGCTCTTGCGTAAAGGCTTACTGCGCCTTGTGTCTGGGGCAGCTGCTGTGGGCACTGCTGCCCCCTTCCGCAGCCCGCACCCTGAGTGGCCCTGACCAGAGCGGTTTCTCTCACCCTGTGCCGGCCCTGGCCCTCCCCGTGGATCCCCTCTCAGCTTACTCCAGAGGCCTCCCCCTCCCTCTTCATGCACCATGTTCAGGCTGGAGCCTCTTGGGCTGGTCCAGACATGGCCAGGCTCCGCCCTACCCGGGCAGCGGGTCCCGGTTTCTGTGCCCGGTGCCATTGTCTCTCCCTGGAAGGGCCATTCTCTCTCTCTCTCTCTCTCTCTCTCTCTCTCTCTCTCTCTCTCTCTCTCTCTCTTTGCTTTTTGGGTCACACCTGGGAATGCTCAGGGTTACTCCTGGCTCTGCACTCAGGAATTACTTCTGGTGGTGCTCAGGGGACTATGTGGGATGCCGGGATTGAACCTGGGCCGACTGCATTCTCAAGGCGAACACCCTACCCACTGTACTACTGCTCCAGCCCCCCCCCATTCTCTCTTGAACGTGCTTCCTCTGGCCTCATCTGTTTATTATCCTCTCCCTTTGAATACAATTCTCACTTCACAAAGGAAAGGAAAGAAACATAGCACAGTGACCCTAGCCTTCCTGCCTCCACATGGTGAAGGGATACACATGATAACTCCTAAGTGTATGCATTGCAAATCGCAATGTATAAGAGGGGGAAGAGAGAGAAGAGAGAGAGAGAGAGAGAGAGAGAGAGAGAGAGAGAGAGGAGGCAAAGTGCCTGCCATAGAGGCAGGCTGCGGGAGGGGGAGGGAATCGGGACATGGGTGGTGGGAGATGGGCACTGGTGGAGGGATGGGTGCTGGAGCACTGTATGACTGGAACCCAATTATGAACAGCTTTGTAACTATATCTCACGGTGGTATAATACAATAAAAAACTAGATAAATAAATAAAATTCTATCAGCATGAGGTTTGTAGGCAGGAGTTACCTCAGAAGTTTGGGTCTGGGGCGCCCAGCAGGATCGAAGTCCTCCAGGATTACACTTGGTGCTGAGGCTGGGTGGGGCTCATGAGGTCCCCGAGAATCAGATTTGGGTCTTGCACAATCAACACAGGCATCCTGACCCCTGAGATAGATTCTCCTGTGCCCTATTTTAGTACGTAGCCCCCCTTACACTTCCTCAAACTCTAGTGTACTTACCTGAATGCTGCTAAAAATGACAATCCCTAAACCTGGCAGGTCTTGAGTGTTTGAAATCTACGCTTGTTTTTCCATCCAAGTTGTAGTTGATTCTTGACCGTCCATGATGCCCACAATAAGAAGCTCTAGTCTTTGAAAAATAATATCACTGACTTTCAGGAGACAAAAGGCTAGTGAGAAAAAAAATCCAGATTGATCTAGGGACCGATGATTTGGAGACAGGAATAAGTATTTTGCCGAGAAGGACCAAGTCTCCTGTCTAATGATTTGTTATTTTTTCCTGCTTTAAATTTAGGATGTCTAAACAGGGACGAACCATCATCTTCTCCATTCATCAGCCTCGTTATTCCATCTTCAAGTTGTTTGATAGCCTCACCTTACTGGCCTCGGGAAGACTCATGTTCCATGGGCCCGCTCACGAGGCCTTGGGGTACTTTTGAATCAGCTGGTATGATCGACTTTTTCCTGCAGTATAATTTCACCAATAGAAGCCCGAGAGAACAAGGCGAGGGTGGCATTGCTGATGGCCCTGGCCTGTCTCGGTTCACCCCCACGGCGCCTTCGGCTTCTGGGGGGCTTTGTTTTCCTTCTCTCTGCAGCACCGCGGCTTTCCCGTCCTCAGCTCTGAGTGTGCGGTGGAGCATCTGAGGATGCGGAGTGAGCCCTTCTTTGCTCTGCTTCTGAATTCTGATGCTCACAGCTTCGTGCACGCATGGGCCTGGTAACCAGCTGTCTGTCAGCTGAGCAGTGGGGAAAGAGCAGCCCCCGGGTTTGTCATCTGGGCCACATAGCTCACCAGGCTCAAATGCTTCTCCCCTCACGTGATCAGAGCTTAAGGGAGACGCGGCTTGATTTTCTAGTGCAGTTAGGAGGGTTTCGGGCACCGGAGAATGCCAGTGGGGCAGCGGGCGGCATGGGCGGCTTGTTGTCAGGATGGGGCAGAGCACGGCAGGCCGAGCAGGAGGTCTGGGTTCCCTCCCAGCAATGTGGCCCCCAAGCTCTTCCTGAGCGATCCCTGAGCATCACCGGGTGCCCAAAGCAAAACAAATAATGCTGCTTGTCATATGCCTTCAGTGGCCTCACATTTCTGGCTGTCGACTGGGAGGGCAGCTCCATGACCTGAGCCAGTGTAGAGTCTGCTGCGTGCAGGAGGCCTGGGTCCCGCCCTGGCACTGTGTGGCCTCTTAGCACCCTTTGGGAGTCATCCCTGGGCACAGAGTTAGGACTAGGCCTGAGCGCCAGGTATACACGGCTCCCCACTCCAAAAAAAATAAGTTTCTGGACAGGATTGCCTGATTACACTTCAAAAGGAAAGGCATGGTTTTCTTTTTAAAATGACTCATGCAGGTAATTCATTTTAGAGATACTTGCGTATCAATAGAGGTGATGATTTGTGAGCCCAATTATCGTTTTAACTACTCAGCTATCCTCACTTTGTTTTGTGTCATTTCTATCATTTTATTTATTTAGGGAAGCAAGGTTTTTTTTTGGAATGAAATTTATCTATTTATTTATTTTTTATTTATTTATTTTGCTTTGTGCGACCCAGCAATGCTCGTGATTACTCTGGCTTTGCACTAAAGAATTTCTCCTGCGGTGCTCGGGGGACCATATGGGATGCCAGTGATGAACTCAGGTCGCGTGGCAAGGCAAATGCCCTACACGGCTATACGTTGAATTGAATGAAATTTACTTAGGTGTGAGGAGAGAGAAAAAGAATGGAAAGAGAGAGAGGAGAGAGAGAGAGAGGGAGGAGAGGGAGAGGGAAGGAGAGAGAGGTGTTCAAGGGAGCATATGGGCTTGAAAGATGAGCCCATGTCTCTCATTGTAAAGATAACTGACAGGGACAGAGCCATAGTACAACTGGAAGGGCACTTACCATGCACGTGGTCAACCCAGGTTGATCCTGGCATCCTATACAATCCCCTGAGCACAGAGCCAGGAGGGATTCCTGAGCATTGCTGGGTGTGGCCCCAGAACCAAAATAAATAAGTAGATATAGTTGGTTTTTGGGAGTCTTGGAGACAGCTCAGAGTCTGCCCAGAAGCAAGGTGACTTAGTGGCTTCCTGCCGCAGGAAGTTGGTGTTGGAGGCCCAAATGGCTGTCATGAGACCGTCCGCTTGAGATGCTGCTATGCTGATTTGTGTCTTCTGTTGTAAGCGCAGCAGGGTAACAGCTAACGGTCTTTGGACTGTGGTGGAGGAGGTGGATTGAGAACCAGTTGCTGGGGCCGGAGCAATAGCACGGGTAGGGAGTTTGCCTTGCCGTGGCTGCCTGGGCGATCCCGGCATCCCATATGGTCCCCTGAGCCCCGGGTAATCCTGGCGAGCCAGGGTAACCCGAGCGCGGATGGACCCAAAAAAAAAAAAAGAACCAGTTGCTAAATGGGCTTTGGCTTCCTGGACATAGAACGTGCCCCTGTGTCTTCCCCATGCTCAGTCCTGCTGGCCTGTGCCTGTGACCCTGCTTTGCGAAGATAGTCCAGGCTGCAGCTTGCATTATTTCAGCTCCATATTTTTTTTCTTGGATCGGTATTTAGGTTTTTATTGTTTGTTTTGGGGCCAGGGCTGGTAATGCTCAGGGGAATACTCCAAGCTCTGCACTCAGAAATTATCCTGGAAATCTTGTGGGACCATATGGGATGCCAGGGATCGAACCTGGGTTGGCTGTATGCAAGGCAAATGCCCTACCTGCTGGATTCCAGCCCCACTCGAGCATCGATGAACAAGGAAGATGAAGACAAGTGACATTATTATTATTATTATTATTATTATTATTATTATTATTATTATTATTTATTTGCTTTTTGGGTCATACCTGGCAACACTCAGGGGTTACTCTTGGCTCTTGCTCAGGAATTACTCCTGGTGGTACTCAGGGGACCATATGGGATGCTGGGGGGGAAGAACCTGGGTTGAGCACATTCAAGGCAAATGCCCTCCCTACTGAGCTATCGCTCCAGCCCCTACATTTAGATCTTAAACAAAGACATTCTGTTAAGCACCAGAGCCATAAGGTTTCATACATTACTAAGGGCAAAGACCAAGGGCTAATGTAAGCATGAGAGGCTGAAAGTGTGTGTGTGTGTGGGGGGGTGTTTGTTGTGCTTCCCAGCAGTTAAGTGCTGACCTACGGGATTGTGGGTGAAAGGAAAGGGTAAATGAGTGAGGGGGCAACGGGGAAAATGAGGCCAACGTGGTTGCTTCTGACCCCCCCCGCCTCCCCCCTGCCTCACCGCACCTGTAAGCTTCTCCTAGACACGCGTGTGGTCTGAGTGACCTTCTCTCCTAGGCTACCACTGTGAGTCCTATAACAACCCTGCGGACTTCTTCCTGGACGTCATCAATGGAGACTCCTCTGCCGTGGTGCTCAACAAGGGAAGAGGAAGGCGGTGAAGGTGCGTGACTCAGGGCCGGGCCTGCCTAGCAGCTGCAGTGGATGGGCAGCGTGTGGCACGTGGCTCAGAGGGGCCCAGAGCACCTGTCAGAGCATTTGAACGCGAGATGCCAGCAGGGTTGGTGACCGCTGAGGCCCCACTAACTGCGTCCTCTCATTGCTGTCTCCCCTGGGCGTGCAGGGGCGGGAGCCTGCTGTGTAAGGAGCTGAGCCCTTGCCTGAGGGCCCGCCACCCTCCAGTGCTGTTTTAGTGGGCATTGGGCAGCCTGGCAGTGGAGCAGGGGTACATGCGCATTCTTCCTGAAGCGGCAGCAGCAGCACAGACTGTGCGGTCTGTGTGTGTTTCCAGTTAATTTATCAATGAGTATGTATCGATTATCTGACAGTGACAGTTCTGTGTTCATTTTATATTATTTTATTTTATTTTTGCTTTTTGGGTCATAATGCCTAGGGGTTACTCCTGGCTCTGCACTCAGGAATTATTCCTGGCGGTGCTCGGGGACTATAGGGATGTCGGGGATCGAACGGATCGGCCCCATTCAAGGCAAATGTTCTAGCCTCTGTGCTATCACTCTGGCCCTCTGTGTTCATTTTATTATTTTTTGAAATTTTATTTATTATTTTTTGTTTTCTGCGAGTAACAAAAATTTGCAATGGTCAGGTGTTACATCTGTCTCTGCACTCAGGAGTCACTCCTAGTGGTCCTCAGGGGGACCATATAGGTGCCAGGGATCAAACCCAGGTTGGCCTTGTGCGAAGCAAGTGCCCTACCCTCTGTGCTGGCTCTACGGCTCCCAGTGTCCATTGTTGAAATGAGCTTGAGGCTGGAGCAATAGTCCAGTGGACAGGGCTTGACTTGAATGTGGCCGGCCGAGACTTGATCCCCAAGCACCAATGGGTGTGGCCTCCTGCAAAAACACAAACCAAAAATTAAGTTATCAGTGTTCATAGGGTATTTTGGAAAAGGAGACTACAATTCAAACAAAAGCACAGACCAAGTTTTCATGGTTTCATAATTCAGAGATCATGCATCTCTTTGATAAGAGGGATTGAGGCGGCTTAAAGGTCTGGAGCTCATGCTCCAAAAGATTTGATCCCCTGCACCCCAGGGTCCCCCAGGCTTCACACTGAGTGTGACCCAGTGACTGCTGGGTGTAGTTTTGAAAAAGAATAGGGAAAAGAGAGTCTGGCAGTAAGGTGCTCGCCTTGCACATAGCCGTGCATGGGCCCTAGCATCACAGATGGGCCCTGAGAATGATCAGGAGTCAGTCCTGAGCACAGCTGGTCTGGCCTGGAAACCAAAACCATAAATGTAAAAATTGTATGAAGACAATTAAGATCAGCAAATTATAGGTAGAGAAGGGTCAGCTTGTGATCTCTAAGTTTATGGAAGGAGTTGGGCTATGTTTTTCTGCCAATTTTCTGTGCTGTGAATCTATGATGGAATTATTCTTGATAGTAAATCTTTAGACTTTAGGAGTTGGAGAGAAGAGAAGAAACAGAAAACTCGCTTTCTCGTTCATGAAATTGCCCTTCTTTCTCTGTTTCTGCCCCAAAGCAGAGCATGTAGAAGAGTCTTCCCAGAAAGATGGTCCGCGCATCGAGAAACTGGCCAACTTCTACGCCAACTCCACCTTCTTCAGGGAAACGCAGGCCGAGCTCCAGCAGCTCTCAGGGGACCAGAGGAAGAAGAAGAAGAGTACGGACTTGAAGGACATCACCTACGCGACTTCCTTCTGCCACCAGCTCAGGTGGATTTCCAGCCGCTCATTCAAAAACTTACTGGGCAACCCCCCAGGCCTCTATAGCACAGGTGACTGACCACTTCTCCTCTTCACTTGTGGCATTGTGGTTCCCCAGGCTGATAGGCACAGGGCTTGCAAATATGGCGTTCCAGCACCACACACTCCCCCGGCCCACTTCCCTCACTGATCACTTAGACTCCGTGCCCCTTGCACACACACACCACACACATCACACAAACACCACACACACTCACACACCACATCACCCACACACCATCCACACCACACCACACATACACACACCACACCACACAAACACCACACCACACATTTCACACCATACCACACATACACCACACCACACACTTCACACCATACCTTACACACACACACCACACCACAACCCTACACCACACATACCACACCACACACACACCACACATACATCACATACTTACACCCCATATACACATACCACACACCACACACACACACACACACACACACACACACCCACACACTCTCCACCCTTGGGAAATTGAGTTCTTTATACCTTCAGATCAGTTCTCTGGTTCTGGTTCTATTGCTTCTGTCTACTTATTGCTCCTGTACTGTGTTTCCTGGGTGATGCTCAAGGGTTAATCCTGGCTCTGTCCTCAGGAATTACTCCTGACGGTGCTCAGGGAACCATATGGGATGCTGGGGATAAACCAAGATTGGCTTTGTGCAAGGCAAAAGTCCTCCCTGCTCTACTATCGTCCAGCCCTTGTTTCTTTCTATCTTATACATAGGAGAGAGATGATTCGATGTCTGTCCTTCTCCTTCTCACAGACTTCACTCAACATGATGCTCTCCACTGCCATCCACATAAATAAATGGCCCAGTCTCACCTTTTCTTAAAGCTGGTAGCCGTCTATTATGTAGACAGATGTACCAGTTTCTTTATCCACTCATCTCTACTTGGGTGGGTTCCAGATTTTTGGCTTATTGTGAATAGTGCTGAAATGAACGTAGGGGTACAAATGTCTCTTCTGAGTAGCTTTTCTGGGCCCTTAGGCTAGATGTTCAAAGTGGGATTTCTGGATCATAGAAGCTCCATTCCTAACTTTTTTTCAGAAAGTTTCAATCAGCTGACACTCCCACTGGCAGTGAATGAGGGTTCTTCTCCCCGCTGCCCCCGCCCCTGTCATCCATGTCACGTGGCACTGGTTGTTTCGTTCTTGGTGATACAGGCACTGACTGAGTCCTGATTGTCAGACTCGTTGAGGAGTGAGGCCATTGGCTTTAGGACCAGGTTTCACGCACCTCACAATGTGTATTTGCCCCCACTCCATTCCCAGTAAGGAAACACTCAGCAGAGCAAGTGATCACAAAGTTTATACTAGTGGAAAACTTTCTAGCCTTTTTTTTTTTTTTGGCTACCTAATTTGGAAGTTTCGTGGTTTTAAACCACCTGTAGCAGGTAATCCTTGTGGAAAGAAATTATTTGTCGTGGCTTTCAGCTGTTGTGTTGAGTTCATTCCTTTCTTTTTCCCTTGAACTGGTTGAGATTCTGTGATTTATACTATACTGTTGCTGATGGGTTCTAGCTCACTTAGCCACAATACCACAGCGCTCACCACACCCTGTACCCAACTCCCCAACCCAAAACCACACCCCCTCACCTGCACCCTGTACCCAACTCCCCCCACCCCAACACCACTCCCTTTCGGTAACCCTCTCCCCACACCCCCAGGTTCTGTGGATCAGTTCTCCCTGTGTTGTGTTTGGTTCTTCCTCGTGTTTGACCCTTTGTCACCTACTGTTTGTGTATGAAGTCCCATGTGTGAGAGAGATCGCTATATAGCACAGCCCGCTCATACTGCTGTAAGTTGTGCCACTCTGTTCTTCCTGAGAGCCGCAGGTCCTGTTCTTCCTGAGAGCCGCAGGTCCTGTTCTTTCTGAGAGCCTCAGGTCCTGTTCTTTCTGAGAGCCTCAGGTCCTGTTCTTTCTGAGAGCCTCAGGTCCTGTTCTTTCTGAGAGGTTCTTTCTGAGAGCTGCAGGTCCTGTTCTTCCTGAGAGTCGCAGGTCCTGTTCTTTCTGAGAGTCGCTTAGTAGCCCACTGTTATGTAGACCACAGCTTCCTGATGTGTCAACACTGATAGTCTCATGCCAGTGACAAAGGCATATATCCAAAAAATATGGCTTTGTTATTTTTTGAGAAGGAGTGTGGTGCTGCGGGTAGGTTTCTCTGGTAGCTGCAGACATTCCTTTAGTGATCCCGTGCAGGTAGGGGTGTGCATGCATGGTGAACGCAGTAGGGAGCCTGGGGGTAGACACCTGCCCTCACATTGCTTAGAGATTGACAATGACTCCGCAGAGATAGAAGCGGGGCCAGAGCAGGGAGGGCGTTTGCCTTCACATGGCATCCTATATGGGCCAGTGAACATAGCCAGGAGTAATTTGTGACTGCAGAACCAGGAGTAACCCCTGAGCATCACCCCGGTGTGACCCAAAACAGCAAAGAATAAGAACAACAACAATGTGGGGCATTTGCCTTGTACCAGCCAACCTGGGTTCCAGCCCCAGCATCCCATACGCATCCTCGAGCATCACCAGGAATAATTCCTGAGCAGAGCCCTTGGCTCCCTTTACCAGATCATAGTGACGGGAAGCAACTCTGCCTGCTGTTAAACAAGGCTGTTCTCTGTGGCGGGAACTTCCTTAGTCAGGTGGAATCGTGCTTTTTCCTGTTTGGCTGACTGTGGGCAGTTTTGGATCATTACTCCTTGATGGCTTATTTCGGTTGTTGCTCTTCAGTCCTCTGACACAGACTCCCCGCGGGCCCACACCGTTGACCTGCCCTTGCTCAGTAAGCAGATCCAGCCCGTTCTGGTGGGGCTGGGGCAAGTGGGGTTTATTCACAGTCATGGAATGTCCAGTTGAGTGCTAAGAGGACAAGGTGTCTCAGGCCGTCATGAAATGGTCCTGACATTGTCCCTGTAGCATCACCCTCACACTTGATACTGGTGTGTTGATGTCAACACCCTCATACTTAGGGCTCTTGCCACTGGGCGTTAATACTGAGAGCTGGGTGTATTGATGTAACACTCTCATACTTAGGGCTCTTGCTGCTGGGCATTAATACTGAGAGTATGGTGTGCATTAATGTAAAACTCTCATACTTAGGGCTCTTGCCTCTGGGCGTTAATACTGAGAGTATGGTGTGCATTAATGTAAAACTCTCATACTTAGGGCTCTTGCCTCTGGGCGTTAATACTGAGAACTGGGTGTATTGATGTAACACTCTCATACTTAGGGCTCTTACTGCTGGGCCATTAATATACTGAGAGTATGGGGTGCATTAATGTAACACTCTCATACTTAGGGCAGTAACACTGAACTGCTTCCCTGTTCAGTCAAATGAATGGGTTATTTATATGTTTGCGTTCATTTAATGTACCAATGTTATTGGTTGTTGTTGATGTTGTTGTTGTTGTTGGTTTTGTTGTTCTTCATCCTCTCTTCTTCCTCTTCTTCCTTTTCCTCCTCCTCCTCCTCCTCCTCCTTCGCCTCCTTTTCCTCCTTCTCCTTCTTTTTCTTCTTATAGACCACTTTGCTTTGTTTTTATTTTTCACTTTTTGGGTCACATCTAGTCATCCTCGGATTATTCATGGCTCTGCACTCAGGAATTACTCCTGGCGGTGCTCGGGGAAATATGGGATGCTGGGGATCGAAACTGGGTCGACTGTGTTCAAGGCAAACGTCTTACCCACTGCACTACTGCTCTGGCCCCGCCAAGGGTTTCTGAGTATGGCAGTTTGGTAGACCCTATCTTTGGATTCCTCATGTCTGTGATCATGTTGAGCATCCAACCATGGGACACTTTCCTTAGTGCTATGAACACCCCTTAGAACTGACCTTGAGAAATGTTGGCAATTCACTAGGACACAAATAGAATAATATATTCAGACTTTATTCAAAACAGTTTATTTAGAGAGGACATTTGCTCTGTTGTCCCATGTGCAGTTTGTTTTTAAAATTTTTTTTCTTAATGCGTAAAAAGCAAAACAGGTGTGGTTGTGTTGTGAAACAAGACAGCCAGAGTCACGATGTAGGTGTGCTTAACCTTCCAGAGACTTCCCTGTATGGGGAGCACTAGGGAACACCCTAATGATAGTATTGACAGTTTCTTAGTGTTAGATATCAAATCTGCAAACGAAAATATGACTTTTTAGTTCTAAAGTCAAAATATTTTTTAAAATTTAGTTTTTGGACCACACCCTATCGTGTACAGGGAGTACTCATGCCTGGGTGCTCAGGAGGGTTGAAACTGTTTTACCTTCCTGCAGGTCATGTTCTCTGACCTTGAAATATTCTCCAGCTGATGGAAGCATATAGACTCTAATATACATGCACCTGCATGAATGTTTATGGGATCATAATGATTTATTGTGGGAGTTTGATCTCTTGGTACCAAGTACAGTATGTCCTAGGAGAAACTGAAATATGCCTGGTAACAGGCTTTCCGGCCACATTTCCATCTTCCAGAAAGGCAATTTGGGGGTTGTTTAGTGGGTGGTGTTGTGTTGCACAGAGCTTGTTCCTGGCTCTGTGCTCAGGGTTCACTCCTGGCTGGGCTCAAGGCGCCTGTGTGATGCAGGGAATTGAACCTGGGTCAACTCATGCAAGGCAAATGTTTTAACCTCTATTCTATGGCTCTGGCCCCAGCAAGACAATTTTTAGGGACCTCAGGCCCTCCTGGCAGATGCTAGTATTCACTAGCCTGTTTTCACTAACCCTGACCCCACTTTCCACTTTGGTTTGTTTCAAGTCCAAGGTACCCTCAGCATACACTTGGTCTTGGTGTCCTGAACTGTTCTGGACCAAAATATTTTTGTTCTGGATGATGATGTTTCTAAGTCTTTGTTCCTCCTTTTGATTTAGGGGCCAAATTCTGCGGTACTCTGGGCTTATTCCTGGCTCTGTGCTTAGAGATCGCTCCTGGCTGGGCTCAGGGGACTATATGGGATGTCGGGGATGCTGGTCGCCTTCTTGCAAGGCAAACGCCCTCCCCACTGTACTGTCACTCCTTTCTTCTCTTCAGATGACCATCTCTTGTCTTTGTATTTTTAATAGGCACGAAAGACAAGCGAGCAGTGTCCTCAGATAGGCGTCACACACCTTAGTCTCCTGAAGGAATGTCCTTAAGTGAACTGTCCATCAAGGCAGAAACACCAAAGCAGTATCTGCTCCATCTTCTTAGCACTTTTATGGGGAGTGGGGGAGACTTTTGAGGTCATACCTGGTGACGCTCAGGGGTTACTCCTGGTGGGACTTAGACCATGTAGGATGTCGGGGATTGAACCTGTGTTGGCCGCATGCAAGGCAAATGCCCTACCTACTGTGCTGTCACTCTGGCAGGACCTTAAAGTAGATGGAGTAAGTGAAGGCAGACCAGCCCTGTGGACACCGGGCAACTTCCTTCTATACCATTCATTGCCCAGAGGTTGCTGGAAGTGCCAGGGGAGAGTTGGAGGAAGGCAGCGTGTGGGAGCCCTCAGGAAACTCAGGCCCCAGTGTTTTGGCGGCTCTGACAGTGCACTTTGGCTGAGTGGGCAGGGGGCACCTCCCAGGTCGATGGGTGGGCCCCGGCTCACCCCTGCTTCCTTTGTGTGTGAAATCCCATTGTTGGTATTTCTCTCTGTGTGCTCTTCAAGGTTTATTTGTTTTTATGCATTGTAAATTCTGAGAGTAAAGATATCCTGTTTTTCCTCAAACTCCTTGAAATATCAAACTAGGCATAGTGTTAGCAGCTCATAGGCCGAGTGTTGAGGTCACGATCGAGCCACCGCACTTCATTGTGTGAATTTCTATGCTGGGAGCTTGCCTGGCTCTGCCCTTTAATAGGTGTCTCTCAAGCCCAGAATCCTCAGGCGGCCTCAGGTGGTTAAGCTGGCCCAGTTCTCTGCCTGGTTCTCCAAATACACAGTTGAACTGTCTTTTCCATTGTCCTTTGGAAATGGAATGAAATTCCATGTCAGTGGAAAATGGGATCCCAGCAGTTACCCCAGCTGTGTTCTGTGTCCTCCCCTACATCGGGCAAAGCAGTTTCGCTGTCTCAGAGGAGAGGTCCACGCACTGACATGTATGATACAGGATTAAGTGGTGTGATGTTCATTAGCACTAATGGACGCTTTTATTTTTATCTCCTGTTTGAAAAGATCATCGTGATCATCATCATGGGACTGGTTGTAGGAGCCATTTTCTATAATTTGCAAAATGATCCTGCTGGAATGCAGAACAGGTGAGTACTTGGGACCTGGTTTTTGGAAAGTGCTTGTTTTTGGAAAGTTTTTGGAAAATGCTTTTGTTGTCTTCAAGCTTGGGAGACTGCATTGAGAGAGAGACTCCATTGAGAGAGAACTGGCATCTTCCTAGGGCTGAAAAGGTAGTCACTTGCCTTGCACATGACTGAGGCAGGTTCAATCCCCGGCATCCCAGAGGGTCCCCAAGCAACACCAGGAGTGATTCTGGAGTACAACACCAGGAGTAACCCCTGAGCATTGAAGGGGTGTGACTGAAAAAGCAAAACAGAAAATAATTTGACTCTTCCAGGGATCTGCCCTGAGCACACATAGCATTAGAAATTAACCAACAAGATAAGAAAACAAGTCCCCGAAGCCTTTATAGAGTGGCTTTGGAAGAGATGCTGAGTTGCTCTGGCTTCTACTTCTGATTGAGCTTCTCTGTATGTGTGGATAGAACTGTATGGTTTTGTACAAGGACTGGCTGTTTCTTAGTCATTAATTATTAGGTAAACATGTATTTCTAACAGAGACACAGAGAGAGGCTGCGAGCCTTGGGACCCATGATTTTCTGTTACCTTTGATGCAGTGGTGACTCAGGCTACCTTCTTGATGTTCTCTTCCTTTTTGTGTGCCATTTAAACGATGTGCCATTATCTTATTTTTGCTTTCAATCTCATGAATGCAAGTCCAATACTTTTCAGAGAAGTTGCCAAGCTCCCTTTCATCTTTCCACTTAAGTAAATTAACTGAGCATTTTTTCTTCTTAAACCACAGCTGTTGGGATAGAGACCCACTTCCCGGGCTGGGGGCCAGATTTAGGGCAGTGTGGTGGGTGTGCTCAGGGTTATAGCACACCAGTTCTAACCCCCTCCCCAATAACCCGAGGGAAACTGTATTAAATGATTTCCTTATCTTTCTGCACAGAAATAAGTACTATTTTGTCCTTTCACATTTTTTATTTGTTTGGGGCCACACCTAGCAATGCTCAGAGGTTACTCCTGGCTCTGTTCAGGGATCACTGATGCCTGGCGGCACCCATGCAGATGCTGCATTAACCAAGGATCATGCTGGGTTTGAGCTGACGGTTGGGTGGATCCATGTCTGATCACCTGCCAGAGGGAGTTTCCTTTCCTGGCTTTCACTTAGCATCTCTCTGTCTTACTTTCTTCTTGCTGAACTTTTCAATATTGGCTAAGGGCTTGGCGTTACTCGATCCATGTTCTGTGTTCACAGTCAGGAACAGTACTCAGAAATGTGTGGTGGTTAAAATTGAAGGCCACAAGTGTTGTTCCAGCCTGTATATTGTCAGCACTCATAATGTGGAACCCCAGGCTGGGCAACTGTGCCAGAGATGCACCCCACAGATCTGGAGATGGGGTTCGTCCTGCAGGTATCTGTCCTCCAACCAAGGCCAGGATGGCAGACAGCGTCTGAGCTCTCCTGGGGCTGGAAAGGAAGTTCAGTAGGTAGGGGACTTGTCTTGAATTGGCTGACCTGGATTCAGTCTCTGGAGTCCGATTTGATCCCCCCAATTCATTGGCCACCACCAGGAGTGATCCTGAGTGCACAGTAGACTGGGTGTCGCCCAAAAACAGAACAAAAACCAGTGTGAGCTTTCTCTCCTTGAGCACTAATCTAGGGGTACAGGCCCTGCTCATCACATCCAAATCTCATCGCTCATCTCCTGGAGAATCCATCTTGGACCCTGACATTGAGGGTGGGGGCACAGTTCATGTGCATTGTGGAGGGGCAGAGAGCAGAGGCCTCTTCCCAGCTCTAGGCGCTGTGACCTTTGAGGAAGGAGCTTTGCTGATGTCACGCAGAGCTTGTCCTAATGGCAGCGCCTCTCCGTCCTCCCCACAGAGCGGGGTGCTCTTCTTCCTCACGACTGAGCAGTGCTTCACCAGCGTGTCAGCCGTGGAGCTCTTCGTGGTGGAGAAAAAGCTCTTCATGTGAGTGAGTGTCTGTTCCTTGGCAGAGTGAGGGTGGTCAGTCGTAGATGGGTCTTGGGGATCACGTGAGTTGACATGGGGACACGGTGAGGGGGTCTGAGCCTGCTTCAGCTGACAAGGCTGTGCCATGCCGTCTCCTGTGTTCCAGACATGAGTATATCAGCGGCTACTACAGAGTCTCGTCCTATTTCTTTGGAAAACTGCTCTCGGATCTCCTGCCTGTTAGGCTGTTGCAAAGCATGATATTTACCTGTATAACGTACTTCCTGCTAGGTAAGCAGAGGCGACGCATCTCATGTGGGGTGTGAGGAATATCGGGGTTATTTTTGACAAGCCTGTTTGCCCATCTCCAAGTTATAAGCTGACGACCAAGGGAGTCCCTGCGAGACCGGAAGCATCTAGACATGCTCTGAAGTAGCTGCTCACCAGGACACACTTGTTCTACCTGTCCTGTCCTGAGTGCGCGTTTCATGGTGACGGGACAAGTGAGGCGCACAGCCCTCACTTTCACGTTTCTGTTGTTGTTTGTTTTACTTTGGTTTTGGGTCTGGGACCAGGCTCAGGGCTTACTCCTGA
This sequence comes from Cryptotis parvus, assembly GCA_021461705.1. Taxonomy (NCBI): domain Eukaryota; kingdom Metazoa; phylum Chordata; class Mammalia; order Eulipotyphla; family Soricidae; genus Cryptotis; species Cryptotis parvus. The sequence continues at coordinate 62,195 of JAJIBD010001471.1, read as the reverse complement.
CTCTACACTCAGGAATTATTCCTGGTGGGCTCAGGGAACCCTATGGGATACCGGGAAATGAAGCCAAATTGGTTGCGTGCAAGGCAAGTGTCTCCTCCTTCTCCTTCTCCTTCTCTTCTCCTTCTCCTCTTCTTCCTTCTCCTCATTGTGGTTTGCATACATACATTTATTGGTTATCATGTATATCCCTTTGACTATATTCAATGCTCAGTTCTAGTCTGGCGTTACCATTTCCAACAGGTAGTAGAACTCTGGTATATATTTATATCCAACAGTTGAATGCAGTAGGACAGAGCTTTTTAACCTCCTTGCTGGGACGGCTGCCAGAACCGGGGCTGGGCTAGTCACCACCCCCCGTGGTCCAGTGTCACTGAGCCACAAGGACAGGTAGTGAGGGTGGGGCTGGCCATGGCGAGCCTGACTTTGCAAGGCTCGTGTCATGGTTCTGTGATGGCGCTTGGCCTTTTCCTGCTGCCACCACACACGGGACCTGGCATGTATGAAACATCACTCAGTGTTTGTCCTTCATGTGTCCGTGTGTGTGAAGATCAGAAGGGCCAGAGAGGTCACGATATGGGGGTGATTGGGTTGTTAAAATCATTCACGGGGCCGGAGTGACTGTACAGCGGGAAGGACGCTTGCCTTGCATGCTGCTGACCTGGGTCTGGCCTCGGCTCCCCGTGTGGTTTCCTGAGCCCTACCAGGAGTGGCTCCTGCGTGTAGAGGCAGGAGTGAGCCCCGAGCACTGCCTGATGTGGCTCCCCCAAACATCAGCGTAAGACCCACTCCACGAGGCCCAGGGTTCTGTGCTGTGTTGACCGCAGCCTCTGTCCTTGGCTCTGGCACCCTCAGACGTCATAGCAAAGGGGCACAGCATCACCTGGCAGGTGCATGTCCCAGAGGTGTCACCCAGGGAGGCGTGAGGTCTGTGGTGCGGGTGGCGAGTGGATCCTCTTCATTCCCGTCTTGTTCCCTAGCCGCGGCGGGGCTCTTGGTTCCCTGAGTGCTCCCAGTCGGTGGCTGCTGACTCCCCTCTCGTTGTCCCAGGGTTGAAGCCGGTGGCGCTTCCTTCTTCATCATGTTGTTCTCACTGATGTTGGTGGCCTACGCAGCCAGCTCCATGGCGCTAGCCATTGCGGCTGGCCAGAGTGTGGTGTCCATCGCCACGATGCTCATGACCATCACCTTCGTGTTCATGATGGTAAGTGGAGGCTGTGCTCCTGGCAGTGCTTGTCCCCGCCACCCCCGTGGCTGGTGTTTGTTGTCATGGACAGCTGTCGTGGCTGAAGATTCCATGAACATCTTCCATGGCTAAAGTTTCAGTGGACTGTGACTGAAGTTTCTGTGGACAACTGCTGTGGTCAAAGATTCCATGGACAGCTGATGTGGCTGTTTTGTGAATGGACTCAGTGCCAAGGGAGGCCGAGCATGAATGTTGCCCACCCCCATCGGGAGCATCCTGCTGGCCTGGGCCTCCCAGGGCTCGATGCTATTTTCACAGAATCTGTGGGCCTTTGGTTTACCTGTCACACAGGAGCTTTCATTTAGTGAGCTTTGGGTGTTGTTTTTATGAAGTTGTTCCTGATACAGTGTCAGACATTTAGTGTTCTTAGTCCACCAGTGTGACCTTTCCTCTACCAATGTCCCCATTTTCCCTCCCGTCCCCAGCTTCCCTCTTAGGCATATAACAAATCTACTTTGCAGTACTTGCGGGGCAGGGGCGGGAGGCACACCCAGAAGTGCTCAGGTCTTCCTCCTGACTCTGTGCTCAGGGATCACACCCAGCAGGCTCCAGGGACTGTATGTGATGATGGGGATCAAACTGGGCTTGTCTGAATGCAAGACAGGTTCCTGTTCTGCTCTGCCTTCACTCTGGCTCCTTGCCTAAGCTTTAAGAGCTGCTTCTTGATGACATACAGTGAACCCTTGATAGATTGGAATTTATCAATTCCAATCCTGTCCCTTCCTTTTTTTTTCCTTTCGGTTTTAACTTTAAAGTGTTTTTCTTTTTTGCTTTTTGGGTCACACCTGGCGATGCTCAGGGTTACTCCTGGCTCTGCGCTCAGGAATTACTCCTGGCATTGCTCAGGGGATCATATGGGATGCCGGGGATCGAACCCAGGCGGAAATGGGCCGGCCGTGTGCAAGGCAAACGCCCTACCTGCTGGAAAACTTTAAAGTGGTTTTTTTTTTCTTTTTTTGGGTCACATCCGGCGATGCTTAGGGGCTATTCCTGGCTCTGCACTCAGGAATTACTCCTGGCGGTGCTCGGGGACCATATGGGATGCCGGGATCGAACCCAGGCTGGCACAGGCCGGCCGTGGTGCAAGGCAAATGCCCTACCCGCTGGGCTATCGCTCCAGCCCCACTTTAAAGTGTTTTAAATGTCTTAATCCCCTCTCCTCCTTTCCCCTCCTCTCTTCTCCAGCAAGAAAGTAACCAAGACTATAAGAAGCCTGAAGCTGAATATAGACCTTTTTGTTTGTGGTCTAAATTATTCTCTTTCAATTTTCTGTACTAATGGGTATCTGGTCTCATTTGCATTTGTGAGATACAACCTGTGTATTCTGTCATGGAGGAAGCCTGCAGGGCGGGCTGTGTGTTCATGTATTTCCGGTTTGGTTTTGGGGCCATACCTGGCTGTCCCTCAGGGGCTAGCTCTGGAGTGACCCTTGGGGGTTCCCAGGAGAGCAAATATAGTGTCAGGGTTCCAACCTTGGTCAACTGCATGCAAGGCAAGTGCTGTAGCCACCGAACTTTCTCTCCCAAAACCAGACAAATTTTTTGTTTATTTGTGTGGCAAGCAGTGTTCGGGACTTACTCCTGGCTCTGCACTCAGGGCTCGCCTCCTGGTGGGCCTTGGGGACCATGTGTAGTGCCAGGGATGGAATCATGTCAGCTGCCTCATGCACTGTGCTGTCTCCTGTCGCCCCAAACCAAGCAAAGTGTGATGGGAAAGTTCCCCCTAAAAGCAGGTTGGGCTATATCATCTGTGTGGTCTCTGAGAAGTGTGGGCCTGTTTCCAGGGCTGAGGTGGGTGGGTTGGATTAATGTGTTGTGTTGGAGCTGCCATGAATTTAGATCAGGAAATTCCCTAACAAGGAAGGCTGTGCCAACCGCCGCTGAGCGGCAGCTCGTGTCTGTCGGAGACCTTATCCCAGTTCTTTGAAAGCAGCTACAGAGCTGTTCCCCTGCTGAGAGGGTCCGACAGCTCCTTAGAGAATCTCAGGCAAGCCTTGGTGCAGGGCGCCTTGGGGCCGCGCCTGCCTCCTGGTTCCCGCCAGCTGATGGTCTTGGTTGTCATTTCAGATCTTCTCAGGGCTCTTGGTGAACCTCAGGACCGTGGGGCCGTGGCTCTCCTGGCTCCAGTACCTGAGCATTCCTCGCTACGGCTATGCGGTAGGTTTCCCTCCACTCTCCCTGCTGACCACATGGGGCTTCTCGGACACACTCGAAGTTGGAAACGTCTCATCAGCATGTGTCCTGGCTGTAACCTGTGAGAGAATTTCTTGGGAGTCCTCACAGCGCCCAGAGCATCGCCTGGAGCCCCTCCCGGGACCTTGTTAGAGGGTGGTAAAGGGTCATTTTTGAGGGAGGTGAAGGGTCACCTTTGAGGGAGGTGAGGAATTGGGAGATAACAAAATGGAGGAGAAAGACTGAGCAGTTGGTTAGGAAAAGCAATAGAGTGTGTTATGGCTTCATAGGAAATAGATGAGTCTCGGAGCCTAGGATCTGTATTCTAAAAAGGGAAAGTGGGAGAAAGAAGCACAGGGTAGCCATGTAAAGTGAATCCCAAGGAAAACTGCTGAATTACCGAGAGTCTGGCCTGGGGAATTATTACTTGCTTGGATGGAAACAAGGCCAATACCGGGGATTACACTTTTATATTTTTGTTTATTTGTTTGTTTGTTTGCTTTTTTGGGTCACACCCAGCAATGCTCAGGGGTTTCTCCTGGCTCTGCACTCAGGAATCATTCCTGGTGGTGTTCAGGGGACCATGTGGGATGCCGGGATCGGACCTGGGACAATTTTTTTTTTCTTTTTTGGGTTATACCGGCAAGGCTCAGGGGTTAACCCTGGCTCTACATTCAGGATTTACTTCTGGCGGTACTCAGAGAACCATATGGGATGCCGGGAAATCAAACCCGGATCAGCCATGTGCAAGGCAAATGCCCTACCCGCTATGCTATCGCTCCAGCCCTTAACCGGGTCAGTAGTGTGCAAGGCAAGCTCCCTACCTGCTGCTCTGTTGCTCCAGCCCTGGAATGGCCACTTTTAATTAATAATGTTGATTGTGTTGCACTTTCTCAGTTTGATGGAGTGTGGATGTGGCTGTAAAGCTGAATTGAGTAGTCAGGTGCTGTGGGCAGTAGTCGGAGGCCCTTCCTGGCTAAATGCTTTCTTGGAATTGCATTTGGAGCCAGAGGAAATAATTTCACTTGCTTTGGTGTGGCTCTGTGAACCTGAAGCTTTGCTTGTTTTCAAAAAATAATAATGATGAAGATCAAACCCCGGGGGGGTGTGGTTGTATAAATTCTTTGGAAAGTTTCTGAATTTGCAGACGAGTTACTAAGCTCCACTCCTGTGTTACAGGCATTGCTGCATAATGAATTCTTGGGACAAAACTTCTGCCCGGGGCTGAACAGCACCATCAACAACACGTGTAGCTACGCAGTGTGAGTGTGCACAGAGGCCACTGTTGGCGCTCCCGAGTTCAGGGGCACCCGACCACTCTAGATTTCCCTCGTCACGGACGGATTTCCCTCGTCATCTGTTACACACTCAGGGGAGCAGTTTCCCACTAGTGGGAATGTCTATCTATGGGCTTCCGGGAACACAGCTGTGGCGCACTTGCACTGAAGTTGGAGAAGTGTTTCTTCTTACCTGTGAGCCTCTTAAGAGAGCCTTCTGGTGTCTGCATTGTGGGTTTGGGTTGGGTTTGGGGAACTCCCAGCAGTGCTCACGGCTTACTCCTGGCAGGCTCAGGATTGAAACTGGATCAGCCACACGCAAGGCAAACACCCTTAACCCGTCTTTTCAAAAGCTCTCTGGGTTTTCAGCGTGCCCCCACTGGGTCGCTTCTGGGTCTGAACTCTGTGTGCAGGGCTCTGACCAGTCTCCTGCAGAGTCGTGAGCCCTGGCCAGCTCGGTGCTCCTTATGAAGGGGTAGTTACAGAAGACTTCGGTCACATGGCTTCTCCTCTGCGTCACACCCGGCGATGCTCAGGGTTAGCCCTGGCTCTGCACTCAGGGATTCCCCCTGTGGTGCTCAGGGAACCATATGGGATACTGGGGATCAAACCCGAGTCCACCAAGTGCAAGGTGATCGCTCTGACCCCTGCAGTGTAGCTTCTTAAACTAAGGAACAGTGGATGTACTGGGTAAAATTGGGCAGATGCTAAGAATGCTGCCATGTCTTTTTCTGCTGCGTTTCAGATGCACCGGAGAAGAATTTTTGATAAACCAGGGCATTGATATCTCAGCGTGGGGCCTGTGGAAGAATCACGTCACTTTGGCCTGCATGATCGTCATCTTCCTCACAATTGCCTACCTAAAATTGTTATTCCTTAAAAAAGTATTTTTAAATATCTTGATTCACATGAGATCTACACAATAAAAGGGAGTACTTTGATCTAAGCATCTGGTGATTTTTCATTTTTTATTTATTTATTTATTTATTTATTTTTGCTTTTTTTGGGTCACACCTAGCGAAGCTCAGCGCTTACTCCTGGCTCTTTGCTCAGGAATTGCTCCTGGTGGTGCTCGGGGAACCATATAGGATGCAGGGGATCGGCGCGTGCAAAGCAAATGCCCTACCTGCTATGCTGTCACTTAGGCTCTGATATCACTGTATCACTGTCTTCCCGTTCATCATCAATTTGCTCGAGCGGGCACCAGTAACATCTCCATATGTCCTGTCTCATACAAGTAGAGCCCAAGGGCACCTGCTTGCTCCAGGAACATCAAGAGCCTCAAACCATTCCATCAGGTCATGAAATGAGGTCTATAATTGTTACTGGTATCTGGCATATCAAATACGACACGGGTAGCTTGCCAGGCTCTGCCGTGCGGGTAGCATACTCTTGTAGTCATCTCAAAATCCCGCATTTATTGATGAACCGCGGCGCAAAGCAGCCGCGCGAGCCGAGCTGTGTTAGGTTGGTCTGCTGGGTGGAGTTCCGTTGAGGGGGGAAGTCCGGATATGGAAAATGGAGGTCCTCATGGAGTGGGGGTCGTCTGGCTTGTTGTGAGGCTCTGCTGGGGGTGGCAGGCCAGGGCTAGAACCTGCCATCCCTCCCGGGTGCCTCGTGAGCGGCTGGGCACAGGGAGAGCCAGTAGCAGCCCTGCCCCATGTCTGTGAGTCTCTTATTAACTTTCTTAATACTTTTTTTTTAGTTGTTGGTTTTGGCCACACCCAGTGATGCTCAGGGCCCTCTGATTTATTTTATATTGCTTGTTATTATTTGCTATAAGAATTATTTTAAGAGGCTGGAGCGATAGCCCAGTGGGTAGGGCAATTGCCTTGCATGCGGCCGGTCTGTGCCGGCCTGGGTTCAATCCCCAGCATCCCATATGGTCCCCCGAGCACCGCCAGGAGTAATTCCTGAGTGCAGAGCCAGGAATAGCCCCTGAGCATTGTTGGGTGTGACCCAAAAAAGCAAAAAAAAAAAAAAATATTTTAAAATGTTTCCTCAGAAGAAAGTTCGTGATATCTCTCTCTCTCTCTCTCTCTCTCTCTCTCTCTCTCTCTCTCTCTTTAAATATTTTATTATACCACCGTGAGATATACAGTTACAAAGATGTTCATGTTTGGGTTTCGGCCATACAATGTTCCAGCACCCATCCCTTCACCAGTGCTCATTTCCCACCACCAATGTTTCCAATTCCCTCCTCCCTCCCCAGCCTGCCTCTATGGCAGATTATTTATCTCCTTTCCCTCTTTCTCTTTTTCTATCTTCTTTCTCTTACATGTTGTGGATTGTAATACATATACTTAGAGGTTATCATGTGTATCTTTTGCCTGTATTTAATGCTCAGTTCTATGTGGGTGATAGCTGGCTCAGCTCTTCACACGCTACCTGTCTGAATGCAAGGTGCCCTCCCAATGGAAAACCATCAGGACAGTTCTACTGTTCAAGAAGGCAGACATTCACGACATTGGCACCATCACCCCAACCCCCCTGCAGCTCCCTCTCTGGGAGGTCAAACCCACAGCGGTGAGATCTTGGCACACAAGGCGTGAGCTCTGCAAGCTCCTGCATGAGCCCAATGGCCAGGAATGGGCCCCACTGAGCGTGTCCACAAGTGCCACAGCTGCTCGCAGCCAGCATCCGGGTAGATGCACAGTGACACAACCAGAAGTGCACAAGCTGGGCCCACCACAACCATGAGTGTGTGCGCCTCAGGAAACCCCATGGAAACAGAAAGGAGGGATGGGGGAAGACGGACCTCATGGGGGTGCTTATTAAACCCCCAAAGATACTCGGGGTCACTCCTGGCTCTGCTCAGGAATTTCTCCTGAGTGCTCAGGGGACCATATGGGATGCTGGGGATCGAACCCAGGTCAGCCCTGTGCAAGGCAAACGCCCTCCCTGCTGTGGTATCGCGGTGGGGAGAGGGTGTGCTTGAGTTCTCCAACACTCCCTCAGGTGCTCCTTCCTAAATTTACTACAGGGGACCCTTAGGTTGGTTCCCGGGCTCCCTCCTCACCATCCCGACTTTCCCCTGCTTGCATGGGCTTGAGCTGAGTTTCAGCACTGGCCGGACAACCGTTGTCCAATGGGAGCATAGCACTCTTCTACAAAGAATATGGTTCTTTCTCTTTTTTGGTCACACTGGCAATGCTCAGGGGTTACTCCTGGCTCTGCACTGAGGTATTACTCCTGATGGTGCTCGGGGACCATATGGGATGCTGGAGATTGAACCTGGGTTGGCAGAATACAAGGAAACCGCTCTCACTGCTATACTATTGATGCAGGTGGGCCCCACGGGTGGCTTATGTCAGGCAGGAAGGAGAGAGATGGTCGCTTTCTCCCCAGCCGCCTCTGCCGCCGGGAACCTGCTGGGCAGGCTAAGGACTACTACAGTCTGCGATGAGCCCTTGCACGGTGTAGGCCTGAGCCCCACCAGCCCCACGAGTTGTCCGTCAAGCCACACGTGATGTCCGCTTCATCTCTAGGCACGGGAGTTGATCCCCACTACCCGAGATTTCTCGGGGAGCCACGGACTCAGGCTGGATCGAGGAATGGCTCTTTGCAGGAAAGAAAAGTCAGTCCTAGGCCTTACCCAGGGTTGCCTCAGGGTTCTTGTCTTCCTCGCAGAAAAAGAATGTTCAGGAGTTGATGAGCAGTGAGGTAAAACAGATTGTATTATGGAGGCTTTAGCACGGGGCAGGAGAAGGGAGAGAAAGAACGGCTGTTCCAAAGGTGGAGAGCGAGCCCCGGCTGATTTCCAAAGGCGGCTTTTTATCTTCTTTGGCTGGAATGTTCTGGAATCTCTGCTGGGCCAGCAAAGGTTGATAGGGGGCTAAGGGCTGTGAGGAAGGTGGATCCAGCTTCCTTGGGGCTATTGTTGGTTATGGATCTTATCAAGTCTTCATTCCTGGCTCCAAAAAGTGACAGCTGAGAGTTTACTGCCATGCAGGGCCCCTCCTGTCTGCCTGCTTGTATCACTATCTATCCATAATATGGATTATCGGATTATCGCGAGAATGGGCCTGAGGCTCAGGTGTTGCAGCCCTACCAGCCATCTCCTCCACCCGAGCAAGGGACATTTGAAATTTAACAATAATTGTTAAAATAGTATTAGGGTCTGGAGTTGCAAGGACTTAGGAATCACAGAGAATCCAGCCAGTAATGCCAAGCGCGAGTAGAGTTTATTAAGCCAGCTAGCTGGGGTCAAGCTTTAGGTGTTCATGCCGAGCGAGACTCTGAGTAAGGGGAAGCTTCGGATTATATAGCCACCATTTGCGTCATGACCAGCGCAAACTAAATTCAAAGCACATGCCAACCCGGGCTCCATCTGACTGGATCCCACGGGATGTGAAAAGATCACGTGGCTGCCCACCTACAAGATGGTCAGACTTCTTCGTCCAAGACCCTGAAGGAACGGTTTGAGGCTCTTCGTATTCCTGAAGCAACCAGATGCCATTGGGCTACACTGGCAAGTAACAGGGTCAAATGGAAATGTTACTGGTGCCCGCTCAAGCAAATCGATGAATAACGGAAGTCAAGTGATCAAGTGATCAAGAGAGGGGATTGGTAGATTGAACCAATGGATGCACAACACAAGTGACTATATTAAAAACTTTTTTAAATTGGGGTTAGAGCGATAGCACAGCAGAGAGGGCATTTGCCTTGCACATGGCAACCTGGGTTTCATCCCCAGCATCCCATATGGTCCCCTAAGCACTGCCAAGAGTAATTCCTGAGCACATAGCTAGGAGTAACCCTAAGCATTGCCAGGTGTGACCCAAAAAAGCCTATATAAATGAATGAATGAATGGATAAATAAATAAATGTTATTGGGGGTCAGAGTGATAGTACAGTGGGTGCAGCATTTGCCTTGCATGAGTGATCCAGGTTCGATCCCGGCATCCCACATGGTCCCTCGAGCACTGCCAGGAGTAATCCCTGAGTGCAGAGCCAGGAGTAACCCCTGAGCACTGCTGGGTGTGACCTCCTGAAAAAATAAAGTAAAAAGAATTTTATTTATTTATTTATTTATTTGTTTGTTTGTTTGTTTGTTTGTTTGTTTGCTTTTTGGATCACACCCGGCAATGCTCAGGGGTTACTCCTGGCTCTGCACTCAGGAATTACTCCTGGCGGTGCTTGGGGACCATATGGGATGCCGGGGATCGAACCGGCTGGCACAGGCCGGCCACATGCAAAGCAAATGCCCTACCCGCTGGGCTATCGCCTCCAGCCCCTCAGAAAGAATTTTAATTTTTAATTATTTCTGTGTGTGCTGGGGGACCCACACTCAGCAGAGCTCAGGGCTTACTCCTGGCTTTGTGCTCAGGGATAACTCCTGGTGGGCTTAGGGTGCATATGGGGTGCCGGGAGCAATCCTGCATTAACCACATGCCAGGTAAATGCCCTACCCGCTGTACAATCTTTCCAGCCCCTTTACTAATATTTTCACCATCTATTATTAGAAGAGGAAATTTTATAGAGTTTAGGAAAACCTTTAGTTTCTTGGGAAGAGTAGGAGGAAGGCCCTGACACTGCCTCCTGGCGTTTGGATCTCAGCGGTATGAACCTGGCTGAGTTTCTCTGACTCAGGACACAGTTCTCCTCTGTAACAGGCTGGTTACCTTACTCTGGGGTCAGGGCTCACAGTGAGCTCAGTCTCCTCTGTTTCCGGAGCATGGGGTGTAACCTGAGTATATGTTCCAAATTGCAAATCAGTCCAACAGGATTCAAACCCTTTGAATGATTCCATGATTAGATGTGCATTAGGGGCTAATCATGTAGGCAGGAAGAGAAAGAAGAAGCAAGAAAAAGCTCCTAGTGCGGTATTTACAATGTGACATCTGGCAGGGGGAGCAATAGCCCAGGTAGGGCATTTGCTTTGCCTTGGGCGCGGCCACCCAGGTTCGATCCCTGGCATCCCATATGGTCCCCCAGCACCGGCAGAAAATATAGGATCCAGGAGGACTTGTGGTTGGAATCTACCACAGGTGTGGGGGGGGGCAGAGCTTAGGTAAGTTAGAGAAGGGATCAGTTTTCCAATAATAGTTGAAAATGGAAATGCTAGACTAGAACTAGAATATTGAAAGTAGGTAAAGGGATATACATGATAAGTTCTCAGTGTATGTGTTGCAAAGCAAAATGCATAAAAGAAGAGAGAAAGAGAGAGAGAGAGAGAGAGAGAGAGAGAGAGAGAAGTGTCTGCCATAGATACAGGCAGGGTGTGGGTGAGGGAAACCGGGGACCCTGGTGATAGGAAGAGTGCATGGGTGGAGGGATGGGTGCTGGAACACTGTATGACTGAAACAAAATCATGAGCAGCTTTCTAATTGTCGATCTCATCCCCAATAACTGAGAACCTGGACTCTAAGTCAATCTGCCCAAACTCAAGCCTTCATTTGATTTATTAGACTTGTGATTTTGGACAAAGGTTGAACTTTGGTCAATCTCCATTTCTTCTTTTGTGAAACAAAAGTAGGACTGTGTAACTCAAGAGTTAAGTTACTGGAAGTCTGGGCAGGCCATCAGCACAGCATGAATAAAATGCATCCAAGTATACATATTTGAGTGGATAAAACATCACTTACCTACTGCTCTCCTGCAAGTGTTCTCACCAAACCACTTAGGGATCGACCCAGGCCGGCTGCGTGCAAGGCAAACGGTCTACCCGCTGTGCTATTGCTCCGGCTCCAAGTGCCAGTCTCTGTGCTGTGAGATGACATCTCGTTGTTGTTTTCAGTTACATCTCTCGATGTTTGGTGATGTAAGGCATCTTTCATGTGTCTTTTGGCCATTTGTGTTTCTTCTTTGAAGAAATTTCTGTTCATCTCTTCTCCACATTTCATGATGGGGTTGGATGTACTTTTGCTCTTGTAAAGCTCTCCCAGTGCCTGATGTATCATGGATATTAACTCTTTGCAGGTGTTGGTTGGGTAATTCCATTTGACCCAACAACTCCACTCTTGAAGGGTCCAAAATACAAAAGTGGAGAAATGACAGCTGTGCCTATGGAGCAATGATAGTGCAGCACTAGGCACACAGCTGAGATCTGGAAGCAACCCCCGATGTCTGAGAATGGCAACTGCATAAAGAAACGATGGTACATATCACTGTATCACTGTCTTCCCATATATCATCGATTTGCTCGAGCGGGCACCAGTAACATCTCAATACGCCCTGTCACATGCGAGATAGCCTAAGGGCATCAGCCCGCTCCAGGAACATAAAGAGCCTCCAACCATTCCATCAGGTCACAGGAATGAGGTCCATAATTGTTACAATGGAATATTATGCAGCCAGGAGAAGAGATAAAGTCATGCACTTTGCTGTCACGGAGGGGCCAGGAGACTCCCATGCTGGGTGAGGTTGTCAGAGAGAGAGAGACTGACACACAATGATCTCTCTGCTACGTGATAGACAGGATATTGGAATACTGAGTGCCCAAAGACAATGAAAACACAAGAACTGGTCTTCAGTAAGAAATAGGCTACCTGAGGGGCAGAGGGAGTGTCCAGTTGGCCCAACATGGGGTCTACTATGGTTCACAGACCTTGGCTTCAGAGTGGCTGAGGACTCAGGATGTCAGGGTCCTGAAGCAGGAATGTTCCCCGCTGGGTCGGAGGCACAGACATGAGACTCCAGACACAAGACGTATTTCCATTAATTTTTTTTTTTGCTCTTTTTGGGTCACACCCAGCAATGCTCAGGGCAAGGTAAATACCTTACCTGCTGGACTATCACTCCGGCCCCTTTATATTTTTTAATAATCACCAACTGGAGGGGCAGCAGCTCTCATTTTGGCTGACTTGAGCTGACTGACTGCAGCTAACTGACCAGAGCTGACTGACCAAGCTGACTGAACCCTCAAACAAAGACCGCAACTTCCTTATATGCCAACACAACAAAGGGCAGTAAAACTTAGAGTTAAGTTTACATAATTGGCACTACAAGGACATTTTACATTTTTACCATAGGATATGGTAATACGGAGGAGACAGCTAGGAGCCAGAAACCTGCAGGAGATGCTATCTCAGTGAGGTGAGATAAGCAAAGAATGCAACACTTTGTTAACTTAGCCTTCCTAAATTGCCCCAGAAGAGGAGGTCTTGTTCATAAGACTCCATCTAGGGCTAATTAGAGCCAACAAGGGAATGTGCAGAGAAATGACCTAGGATAGCCTTGTCTGTGTAACTGCTTGATTAACAGTCTCACTAGGGAATTCTACATATTGACTCTATTGGGAGACAGTCTGCCAGAAGACCCCATGTATCTGTTAACAGGCAGTATACATCAGACCTTCCTTTGCATATCCTTAGATCTACTTACTGCTACATCTCCCCTTTCTTTTGTTTAGGCTGCAATTTGGCCAACATAACAAACTGAGATGCCTGTAGAACCTTAGCCCTTTTCTTATACGGTTTGAACTTACAATATAAGATAAGACCAAGGACAGCTATAACCAAGATAAGCACTCCCAAACCTGCAGCTCCTCCTATAAGTCCCTTTATACTAGTAGTGGGGTTAAGAGAGCCAATGCCATAAGCCAAATTTTGCCAAAAGGAATCAGCAGTAACATCAGAAATATGATTAGAAAAAGTATTATGAATCTTGCTTTGTAAATCTACAATTTTAGCCATAATATTCTTGTGAGTTAACAAATGTTTTTTAACCTTATCCCAAGGAAATTCAGTTTCATTATAAAGTACAGGAGTAATACAGAAAGAAGAGGTCTTCCAATTGCATTTCAAAGACATTTGCCTTCATAGGCTAGCCAATTGATCACCCAGCAAATGACTTTTCATCCCATTTGTGCACGAACTCAACAGTTTGTGTTCCTTTTTCATCGCCATTCCTGCTGCGGTGGCAGAGGCCATCACTGCAATGATGCCCAAAACAGCAGCTATTAGTAGACCGATGAATCCTTTAGTGCACTTAGAGATGTGACAAATCAGCTGACGAAGAAGTCCAATGGTCGGGTTCTCCTCCCAAGGCCGGGAAGCGCCACAGGCATCCAAAGACCTACTCGAGCTCTGAGAAAATACAAACTTTCTCCGGTGTTTAGGTTTAAGGCAGAATCAACACAAGTATACATGGAACATTTGGTACAGTGTTGCAGGACTCCTCTAAGAGCCTCTGCATCTGCCCTGGATTGCCTCCCTGCAGGTCACTTCATAGATAGGGAGGTAGTCTATATGTGGCAGTTTATCTGACCATGTATTCTGTACTGGCTGGTATAAATATTCTCTCATGCTACCACTATCATCGTGGGACGAGCTAGATCTTACCAGCATATTTGCCTGGCCACATTGGATCTCTTAAGTAATTAGACCAGAGAGAAATGCTGTTTGCCTCCAAGCAAGCAAGTATGGCTCCCTGATAACTCAAAGGCAACTAAAATACAAGACTACCGTGAAGTAGACAAGACTCTTGTGAAGGCTTGGAGAAATATTTAACTGGAGGGGGAGAGCCATGAGGAGGAAGAGCTGAAGCCACCAGAACAAGAAGTAGAAGTAGATAGAAATAGCATTCAAGAGGAAGAAAAAAAAGCAATTCCTGAGTTTTTTGAAGGCCGCCAAGCTAAAACACCAGAACGTTATTTGAAAATTAGGAATTACATTTTGGATCATTGGGCAATATGCAAACCAAAATACTTAAATAAGACCTCAGTACGTCCTGGCCTGAAGAACTGTGGGGATGTGAATTGTATTGGACGAATTCATACATACCTCGAGTTGATAGGAGCAATCAATTTTGGATGCGAACAGGCCATTTATAACAAGCCACCGCCAGTCGATAAGGCTCAAGCCAGAGAGAGGAAAGATGCGGAGGAGGCGTACCAGCTGGCCCAGCACTTGCAGTCCGTGAGCACAAGGGAGACGGAGGGTCAGAGACCCGTGGGGAAACTGGCGTGATGCAAAAGGACCTAGAAGGACAGACTTTTGAGCATCTGTCTGCTGAGGAGTTGGCAAGAAGAAGAGAGGAGGAGAAATGCAAACTGTCAAGTCTTCCAAAGTGCCAAGACCAACAAAAACCTCATTTGATCCTTTCCAGCTGATCCCTTGTAATGTTTTCAGTGAAGAAAAGCAGGAGCCATTTCAGGTGAAACTGGCTTCAGAAGCACTTTTAATAATGAATTTGTATGCTCATGTTTCTATGGCAGAAGTGATCGGTCTGTTAGGGGAAGATATTCAGAAGTTAATAAAATAGCTGAAGTTTGTGCAGCAGAACCGTGCAACAGTCTGAGTACAGGACTGCAGTGTGAGATGGATCCTGTCTCACAGATGCAGGCCTCGGAGACCTTGGCCCTACGGGATATAGTGTCATTGGATGGTATCATTCTCATCCCGCTTTTGATCCTAACCCTTCCTTACGAGATATTGACACTCGGGCCAAATACCAGGGGTACTTCTCCAGAGGCGGTGCAAAGTTCATTGGAATGATTATTAGTCCTTATAATCGAAACAATCCTTTACCTTATTCCCAGATTACCTGCCTGGTTATCAGTGATGAAATTAGCCCGGTGGCTCTTATCGCTTACCTTACAAATTTGAAGTACAGCAGATGTTAGAAGAACCTCAGTGGGGATTAGTGTTTGAAAAGACAAGATGGATAATAGAAAAGTACAGGCTTTCCCACAGCACTGTCCCCATGGATAAAATCTTTCGCCGGATTCTGACCTGACGTGTTTGCAGAAACTTTTGAGTGCCTACAGAAGAATCTGAGCAAAGTGACCAATTGTTTCATTGCTGAAGAATTCTTGACTCAAATTGAAAGTTTGTTCCTTTCAAATTATAAAAGCAAGCAAGAGAATGGAGTGGTTGAAGAGAGCTGTCCTGAGGGTGCAAAGGCATGATACATGGCATTATTTTTGAAGTAAGACATTTCCTTCTGGACACCATCGAGTCTACTTTCAAAGCTGAAATCTTGAAATGACTGCAGTTTACAGTGGCATGGCATTACTGCTCTCCAGTTCACACAGTCCCAGTTTTGCCACATGGATCATGTGAAGAGAAAGCAATTTGGATTTGTTTTCCCAGTGATTCCCCAAATGCCGTACACCCTTGCTGGTGCGGGGTATGGCTGTCACAGTGGGTAAGCAGGGCGGACCCAGGAGGGCAGTCTGCCCTACCAGACATGTGTCGGGTGGCTATGATTACTCTTTCCCCTATTCGTTGTCCCATTTTTGTTATCTCGTGTCTTCCTAGAAGCACTTAACATTCTACGTGCTTTGGTGAGATCTGTTCATGGTACAATGATATATGGGCGGGTGGTCACTGAGGTGATTAGCATAGTTGAGAGCTGCTGGTTTAATAAATCTTAGTGGCACGGAAGGCTGAGCCCAGCATAAGGAGAAAACCGGAAGACTTGAAAAGAAACCCAGATGAGAATGAAATTACCAATTGATAAATCATGAGCACTGGCTTCCATTTTATTTACTAACAATAATACTACAAGAAAGGTCGTTTTCTTTACTTTGCTTGCGGTTGACCCTGTTTGATCCCTGACTGCCTGGAGAGATCCCCTGAGCACAGAGCTAGGAGTAAACCCAGAGCACCACCAGCTGTGGCTCTTCCAAGAAAGATAGGCCATTTTCTTGGCTAGTTGATGAATGTTGTAAAGACTTTAGTACATAAAATAATTAGCTCTATTTAGTCTGTTTATTATTGTGTGTGAAAAAAACTTGATTTAAAAGTAAAGCATGTAATCATAACCTCTTAACTAGATTGTTTTCCCTCTGCTACCTATTATCAGATGTGAGTTAACAAAACTTGAATGAATTAAGTGTTTAATTTTAAAAACAAAAAGTGTTCCAGGGTACATTAGGTACTCAGCTGAATCTTGAAGAGGTCAGCAGACTCCTTATGTAAAAGGCCAATGATAGTAACGTCAGCTTTGCAGGCCACACCTGAGACATTCCAGGGCCAGAGAGATGGGATGTGGGTAAGGCACTTGCGTTAAGCTTACAGCTGACCCTGGTTTACTCCCCAGCACTGCCATAGTGACCCCCGAGCATAGAGCTAGGCGTAAGCCCCGAGAATCACTAGGTTTACCCCACACCAGGGGAAAAAAGATACAAACAAACTGAAAAGACCGTCTCTCAGATGTTCTTTATATTTTTATACAACCTCTTGAAATATTGAAAAAGAGACCTTTGCGGGTGCGGGCACATCCTGTGGTGCCCAGAGGCTGCTCCAGGCGTGGTGCTCAGGGGTCCTGCCCAGCAGTGCTCAGGGAAGCATGCAGTTAGAGGGCCCAGCCGGGGGCTCCCGCATGCAGAACGCACACTCAAGTCGTTTGAACAGCTCCCAGCCCAGAAAACCCTTCTGAACCTCACCAGAGCAGGTCACAGGTCGTTAATCTTCCAGCCCTGCTCTAGGGAATGCTACCGTTGAAGATGTTTGTGTCTGATCAGTGAAGGCTCTGAAAGCGTGTGCATTCGCAGAAAGATTCAGAGTTATGATTCACTTTTAAGTGTGTTTTCAATTAATGGACTAATTATGCTGCCTGATTTTAGTAAATTTTTAGTTCATTTCTATTAATCATAGAATTGATTAATATAGTACCTATATTCCCAAATAGTCTTATTCGTGATTGGGGGGGGGGCTGCAGTGTTTTTTGGTGTGGGGGGAAGTTGTTTATTCCTGCTCTTTCTCTTTTTCCCCTTCTTTTCGGTAGGACTCCTCTCAGGTGAGATCCTCTCTCTTTGGTTGGAGACTTGGGCTCTCTTGTATGGTCTAAGTTCTGACCAGGGCTAGAGTTATTTCATTATATTAGATAGCGGTGCTATCTAATAATTGCTTTATTTAGAGGTGACTACAAGAGTATGCCACCTGCACGGCAAGCCTGGCAAGCTGCTCGTGGTCGTATTTGATATGCCAAATACCAGTAACATTTATATTAGGTCATTCCCATGACCTAATATAATGGTTTGAGGCTCTTTATGTTCCTGGAGCAAGCGGATGCCTTTGGGTTCTCCTAGCATGAGACAGGACATATGGAGATATTACTGGTGCTCGCTCTAGCAAATAGATGATCAATGGAAAGATAGTGATAGTATTAGTCTTTGGTACAGAGACATGCCATCTCAGAAACCCCCTTCTCTACCCTATAAAGGCATTTACAGGCAGATCTTGGCTCAAAACATTAGCATATAATAGGGTCTAGGTGAGGTGCTGGGAGAAGTTACCTAAGAACATTTGATAGCGCTTCTAATAATAGTGGGAGGTCTAAGTTGCAGGGCTATAAAACCAACCTGCTTCATCTCTCTCTCTCTCTCTCTCTCTCTCTCTCTCTCTCTTATTTTGGGCTCTCTCTTTGTGAGCTTGCACCCTCCTTGGGAGTCTTGTCTTTTTCTCCTTTTTTTTACAGGGCCTTAACATGTGGTGGCAGCCATCTTGGCCTACACGTGTCTGGGGTTCTAGCTGGGAATCCTAAGCACAGGGTTCTCCTATTGCTGACTTGTATGCCTGAACCTGTGATAAGTAAAGCCTTTTAAAACTGCATTGGATTCCTGAGTCTTCATCCATTCCCCCGCCGGCTTTGGAGGTAGAAAGGAACTCGCTTCCCAGCACTGTTGGGGACCCCGTGGCATTCCCCGACATCTGGCGTTCCCCAACATCCCTGGGTGGGCTCGACGAACATCGCTTTGGCCTGATCATCACCGGACAGAGATCATCTGCCTCCGAACCATGAGTAAAATGATGGATATTTTGTGGTATAGATACATTGTGTTTTTTTATTGAGGTCAGAACCATACATAGCCCAGTTAATGAAGTTCCTTTCTGAGAACTGCTTTATCCTTTTACAAATCTTCTGGGTCTTCGCGATTCTTAAACTGTACCTCTGCATGAGGGCAATGTTTAATAGAGCGAGGGAGGATGTAATAGATTGAATGCAACCTTAAGGGATGAGGTTTGCTCAGAGATTAAAGGAATGAGTGAGAATCATAAAATTACAGGTAGACTGGTCTTAAAGCTTGAGGACAGACTCATTAAACAGAGTTTAAAATTTGAAAAGAAATTAGAACAGGATTTAAAATTCAAGAAAAATTAGAAGATCAGGAGAGCAAAATTATTAAACAGGAAAATAAATTAGAAGAACAGGATTTAAAATTCAAAGAAAAATTAGAAAAACAGGAGAGTAAAATTATTAAACAGGGTTCAAAATTAGAGGAACAGGAAAACAAAATTACTAAACTGGATTCAAAATTTGAGGACAAATTAGAAGAACAGGAAAGTAAAATTATTAAACAGGATTTAAAATTTGAAGTAAAGTTTGAAGAGCAGAAGAAGGATATCAGTAAAATGAACACTAATTTAGAGGGAGAAATCGACAGAGAGTTAGAATCAAGGGACAGAAAGAAGAGGTCTGGAAATTAGATATAAGATTGAAAGAACAAAAAGAAATATATAGGAAACTTGGAAACTTGAACCAAGAAATGAATGTGTTACGCAGGGAGATTTCTGATTTCATAGATTACCAATCAGGAAATAGCACATACCCGATACTGAGGCTTGACCCAATTAAAAGCCATTTGCAAACACGCCCTAAGGCTGTAGACTTGAAAAAGGTGTATACATTTCCAGCAAAAAAATCTAAAAAGAGTTCTAAAAAGAGTTCTAATGTGGCTGATAACTTAGAGGAGGAACAGCGAAACCCAAAGGAGGCAGGCTTTCAAACTGAAAATCTCACTGGAGTTAATACCTTCAAAGGGGAAGATGCTCCTCTGACAGATACTACAAGCTCTGACGAGGGAGGAATGGGAGGAACACGTTAGCTCGTGCAGGCCCCAAGAGCCTCGCAGTTCCTCTGGTGGTCAATCTAATAATAATCAAAGAGCAAAACCCAGCAATCTTTCTCATGACCAATCTAAATATAAAGTAAAACCAATTTATGAAGAATTGAATATTGGAGGCTGGAGTAACAGCCCAGTGGGTAGGGCATTTGCCTTGCACGCGGCCTGTCGCCGGCCTGGGTTTGATCCCAGGCATCTCATATGGTCCCCCGAGCACCGCCAGGAGTAATTCCTCAGTGCAGAGCCAGGCGTAACCCCCTAAGCATCGCCGGGTGTGACCCAAAAAAGCAAAAAAAAAAAAAAAAAAGAAAAAGAAAAAAAGAAAAAAAAAGAATCGAATATTGAGTCAATAACCCCATTCAGGAAGGCTTGCGACAAGTTTGGAATAGCAAGTCCTTATTCTTTAAAATATTTAGCTGATTGGAGCCGAAGAAGAGAGTGGGTATTGTCAGACTTTGAAATGGTAGCCCGTACTTGTCTGACCAATTCACAGTCAATACAATGGCAAATGTGGTATGCAGATGGGGTTAACAGGAATATTGACACTTTAAGAGAATCTGGCCATAATGTAACTTTTGCCATGCTGAAAGGTGAAGGTGAATGGCAAGAGAAAGAAAAACAAGCAACATTACCTGAAGCTGTTTTAAAATTTGTTCGGGAGACAGCATTAAAAGCATGGGAAAAAACCAGACATCGACCCAGAATATCAAGGTAGCTGTACAAAAATTTACCAGGGTCCTAATGAACCGTACTTTGATTTTATTGGGAGATTAAGTGAGACAATCCACAGACAGGTTCAAGACCCATCTGCTCGACAAAACCTAAAAGCGAACCTTAGCATATGAGAATGCTAATCAAAATTGCCGAGAAATACTATATAGTATTAAGGAAAAGGAAGACCTCATGGCTTATCTAAAGGCCTGTAGAAATGTTGGTTTGACCTCCCATGGGACACAGAATGCTTATCCCATACAGCAGCAGGATCAGGATAGAGGTGAAATGTGGAACTGCTTCAGGGAGAGAAACAATAATCCTCAAAGGATGAACAATGATCAGAGAAACTATGCTAATAATCGCAACTCCACCCCTCAGAGGGCCCCACCTGGATCATGCCCAAGGTGCAGAAAGGGAAAACATTAGGCCAGAGACTGTCAGTCTCGGAGGCAAAGTCAGTCTCAGGCTTCATCTGGACAGATAACTGCTATAACTGTGGAGGGAAGGGGCACACCTGTAGAAATTGCCCATCTTCTAGAACTATCGCTACAGGGCAACATCCTAATAATCCCTTTATGGGAAATGTTACATGGACCCCTCCCAGGTTCCACAAGCTCCGCAGGCTCAAATAACATCTACGCCTCCCCCAAATGCGGGAAACTGGGTGGGGGGCCAGCCCCAGGTCCAGCTGAATCCAGGGCACTCTCGTTCATTCCACCTGCCCAGTATCCTCCGAATCAGAATCCACAGAATTGCAGTCAATAAATACTCTCTGGCCTACCCCATCAGGCAATGGCAGTCTCGACATTCTCTGCCCTAAGACTGTCACAATATACCCATCAAGATCTTTACATGCTAAAAACAGGGATAAAAAGGACCTGCTCCCCAGGTAGTATGGGTTTAATTCAGGGGAGCGACTGGCTGAAATTTAAGGGAATTAAGGTGCATTTTGGACGTCTAGATTCTGAATCTCATGGAGAAATAATACTGTCAATCTCTGTGCCAACTAAATGGACTTTTAAAAAAGGGGAACCACTTGCTAGACTATTATTAATTTTTGAGGATCCGTCTAGTCAGTCCGAACACCCTAGAACTGGTGGATTAAATAGTACCAACCCTTCTGCCAACTTCATTGTTGGTTTTACAGTCACACAGAACCAAACCCACCAGCCACCTACTAACTATCTAGTTGGGTACACTACCAGAATTTTGCAGGCCAAGCAGCCGATTATATCCATTGAAATTTATAAAAGGAAATTCAAAGGCATGTTGGATACAGGGGCAGACATATCCATAATCTCCACCAAGTATTGGCCCTCTAACTGGGCCCTAAAGAAAGTGGTCCCATGGGGCGGCGCATAGCCCAGCAGGCAGGCGCTTGGCTTGGCTTGCGGGGGGGGGCGTGGTGGGGCGCTGGGTTCAATTCCCGGCATCCCATATGGTCCCCCCGAGCACCGCCAGGAGTAATAATTCCTGAGTGTAGAGCCAGGAGTAACCCCCTGAGCATCGCCGGTGTGACCCAAAAAGAAAAAAAAAAAAAAAAAGTGTCCCATAGCCTGAGCGGGGTAGGCAATATCTCCTCTTCTCTTCCTCCGACAGAGTGCGAGATGGCTGCCGTGTATTGGCCCTGAAGGGAACGTGCCATGGTCCAGCCTTATATAGCCCCTATGCCTTTAACTTTATGGGGTCGAGACATGCTGGAGCAGTGGGGGGGCAGTAATTCACATATCTCGTCCAATTCCCCATCGGGCACCTGTTCCAGCTCTCCATAATAAGCCTAACACAGGGAGTAACCCTTTTTAATTGGGGCCACTGTAGTTAAGCGCCCACCACCTATCCGTATTCAGTGGAAGTCTGACAAACCTATATGGACACCACAGTGGCCCCTCAATATCAAAAAGTTAGAGGTACTAACAAATCTAGTGGAAGAACAGCTGAATTTAGGACATATTGAAGAAACGTTTTCAGAATGGAATTCTCCTGTTTTTGTAATACAGAAAAAATCAGGCAAATGGCGTCTGCTGATTGACATAAGGAATGAAAATTCTACTATGGTCCCCATGGGAGCCCTGCAACCTGAGCTCCCCTCTCCAGCAGCTATTCCTAAAGATTGGCCACTAATTATCATAGATTTAAAAGACTGCTTTTACAGCATACCTATCCACCCAGATGGTCGGAAAAGGTTTGCATTTTCAGTTCCTTCTATTAATCATAAAGGCCCTTTAAGTAGGTTTCAATGGACAGGATTGCCCCAAGGGATGACTAATTCACCTACGATGTGTCAACACTTTGTTGACGAGGTTTTGCGACCCATTCGTGCTAAATTTCCTGGTGCATACATCATCCACTACATGGATGATATCCTGCTAGCTGGTGATAATTCCAGAAATCTCCAGAATTTATATAATGATATAATGACAGTTTTACCAGAGGCTGGTTTACAAGTAGCTACGGAAAAAATCCAGATGCAGCCTCCATATAAATATTTGGGCTATGCCCTTGACCTCACTACAGTGCGTCTTCAAAAAATTTCCATTAGTCAAAAAAGGCTCAAAACCTTGAATGATTTTCAAAAACTGCTGGGAGATATCAACTGGGTGCGCCCCTCCCTTGGGATTCCTAACTGTGAGCTCAGTAACTTGTTTCACACCCTTGAAGGTGATCCTGCTTTAAATAGCCCAAGGCAACTAACTCCTAAAGCTCAGAAGGAATTAGACTTTTTCATGGATCAGCTTCAAAAATCTTACCTCTCCAGATTTAATCCCGGAGAAAAGGTATGGTTATTGGTCTTCAACACTCCCGAGTCTCCAACTGCTGCTATAGTCCAATTATCTGGACCGTTAGAATGGGTTTACTTACATAACAAGCAGAATCGTACTGCTACACCTTACCTTGAGATGATAGCCAACCTTATAATTAAGGGAAGATCAAGAACCCAAGTATTACTTGGACATGATCCCCATGTAATTGCACTACCTGACCCTAAAAAGAAATTGAAGCTGTTTTACCACTCAGTGAAATCCTTCAGAGAGCTTTAGCAGATTTTTCAGGAGAAATATCTTATCATTACCCAGCTGGAAAAACCTGGGAATTTCTGAAAAGGACACCTTTGGTAATTTCCACCATTGTCCGCTCCTCTCCCATTCCTGATGCTCCAGTGTATTATATTGATGGTTCCTCATCAGCAGGGGGTGGAATTACTGGTCCTTCATTGACCACTACTGTGCATACAAATTATAAATCTGCCCAACAAGTGGAACTTGCCACCCTGATACATTTACTATCCCATATATCTGGCCCATGTAATGTGGTGAGTGATTCTGCATATGTAGTTGGTTTATTTCCTGGAATTGTCACTGCTTCTTTAAATGCCCATAATCCTATAATTCAGGAGCTGCTCCATAAACTACAAGATCTCCTCCAAAAAAGAACATTCCCTATATACATCTCCCACATCCGTTCTCACAGCCGACTCCCGAGCCGATGGTTCGAGGAAATGAAGCAGCAGATCTCTTGGCAGCACCAGTATTTAAATCAGCTGAGGAAGAGCACCAGACTCTACATACAAATGCCTGCCGCCTTCATGTACACCATGGCATCCCATGGAGACAAGCTAGACAAATTGTCCGCAACTGTCCTGTCTGTGCTCCTTTACATTGTACATCTCATGTAGCAGGAGCAAATCCTCGAGGTTTACAGACAAACCAATTGTGGCAGATGGATATAACTCATACCAACTTATTTCCCAACAAACCTTTCCTTCATGTGGTCATTGATACAAATTCTCAGTTCATGTGGGCTGTTCCTATGACGTCTGAAAGAGCTAAATCTGTTTGTTCATTTTTACTCCAGTGCTTCTCCGTCATGGGTATTCCCCATACTATAAAAACAGATAACGGTCCTGCTTACACCAGCAAAACCTTCAAATCCTTTTGCAAGGAATGGCAAATCAAACATATTACAGGAATTCCATATAATCCACAAGGACAAGGAATTGTTGAACGTGCTCACAGAACGCTTTAAAACTCAGTTATTAAAGCAACGAAAAACAAGTATGCCTCCAATGGATTTTTTATCTTTAACATTATTCACCTTAAATTTCTTAAGTATACCTCACAGAGATCCCTATACCATGGCTGAACGTCACTTTCAAGAAGATATGCAAACTCAAAAAACAGTGAGTTCACCCATCTGGGTGAAAATTGATGATAAATGGATTGCAGGTCACCTCCTCATTCGGGGAAGAGGTTATGCTTTCATTTCTACAGATGATAACCCTGCCAAGAAACTCTGGGTTCCTCTGTGACTTGTTAAGACTAGAATTCTCCAAGAATCAGAAAACAACTAATTCTTTCTATATAAAGTCTTAAATTTTAAATTGCAAGTTGCTGTTTAAACCTCCTGGATTGGTTCATTTTAATAATGATCTTGTTTTGCAGTCTGTTGATCATGGTTCATGTCTAATATCTTGCCTTACAGCCTAAATGCTTTCTTTCTTATAAAAAAAAGGAGGAAAAATGGGTGGACTCCGAGCATAGTGCTCAATGTCAAAAATGTTTCAAGGATTAATGTTAGAGTTTTTTTTTTTGTACTCATTGAGGTTTGTAGGGAGTACAAGATGCCGCTCTGTCTCACGTTCATTGATTTACAGAAAGCCTTTGATTCTGTGGAGACTGAAGCAGTCATCGAAGCCCCTAGCCAAACAGGGTGTTCACACACAATACATCAAGATCCTTCGTGAGCTGTATTACGGATTCACTACCAGTGTTGGATGACAGATGAGCTAATCTGGGAGCTTTGGTGTTTTGCCCACTCCCAGCTTAATCTATTTAAGCCAAGGTTCATTCTAATGAGACCTCTCTTCTATGTAAACACTGCTAGAGGGTGTGGCAGTTACAGAAGTCACCTTGATTGAATAACTTCTGACTTATACATCTACTAAGACTTCTATGTTTTCTAGATTGGGCACAGCTCCTCTTTATACCCACTGCACCCAGCGTGGGACAGTTAGGAATTTACCAGGAGACTGCCACCCTGGCTACATTGAGACTGTAGGAAGACTATAGGAAGAATCATACTAGTTTGCTCTAAGCAGGTGAGTGTGACCCTTTCAGTACACGAGAACAAGATACTCAGAATCACCCTGGTGCAGATAATAATAAGAAGGGCCTTGTGGATACCATCTAGATTACATGAAGCTCATGAAGTTAAGATGTATTACTTTATATCAGCCCCTCTCTCTCCAGTGTTTTACATAAGAGATAATCTCCTTAGTCCTTGGTATAACCTTTGTTTATACCTGCAATAAGGTATGCCACTACACTCTGTTTAGAGTTCTTTGTTGACATGCCCTCACGGTTGGATTACTTTGGTGTATATAAGGGGCTGACTTGAGGCCGCTCCACCTTTTGCCTTTTGGTTCCTCAGCCTTCAGCTTTTGGCTCCTGCGGCTTTTGGCTTTTGGCCTTTTGCTCCGTCTCCTAGGTAAGACTCAGCTCGGGTGAGATCCTCTCTCTTTGGTGGGAGACTTAGGCTCTTTTGTATGGTCTAAGTTCAGACCAGAGCTAAAGTTTGTTCATTATATTGGAGTGCTGTGGAAGAGCTTTTGTACTATTAAAATCCATTTTTGGAACTTCACCGGACTCGTGAGCTTTCATCTGTTCTCCTGGCATCCTAGGAGGTAGAAGACAACCTCTGTCCTGACACTGTCGGGGACCCCGGCGGCGTTCCCCGACAACCAGGATCTCACCATTCTACAAAGAATGATCATTGATGTCAAAAGAGGGGTTCGACAGGGTGATACCATTTCATCAAAACTCTTCAGCGCCACCCTCGAGAACATCATGCGACAATTAGAATGGGAAGGAATGGGAGTGAAGATAGATGGTCGACAACTACACCACCTCCGCTTCACTGATGACATCGTTCTAATAACACCAAACATTAGCCAAGCCGCACAAATGCTGGCTGACTTCAACCGAGAATGTGGAAAGATAGGTCTACAGCTGAATCTAAAAGAAAACAATGTTTATGAAGAATGAACTAGTTCCAGAGGCCCCATTCACTCTCAATGGAACAAATATCTCTGAATGCAGCAGTTATGTGTACCTAGGTTGAGAAGTCAACATGATGAACGACCTAAAAACCTGAGCTGCACAGGAGGAAGAGAGTGGCATGGAGTTACTTACTGTATGTTACTAAATATTTTGTACTTTTTCAATTTTATTATAGTAAACTAATCAGGGGGAGTTGTTGCAGGACTCCTCTAAGAGCCTCTGCATCTGCCCTGGATTGCCTCCTGCAGGTCACTTCAGTAGACAGGGGGTAGTTTATATGTGGCAGTTTATCTGACCATGTGTTCTGTACTGGCTGGTATAAATATTCTCTCATGCTACCACAATCATCGTGGGACTAACTAGATCTTACCAGCATATTTGCCTGGCCACGTTGGATCTCTTAAGTAATTAGACCAGAGAGAAATGCTGTTTGCCTCCAAGCAAGCAAGCATGGCTCCTTGATAACTCAAAGGCAACTAAAATACAAAACTACCTTGAAGTAGAGGAGACTCTTGTGAAGGCTTGGAGAAATATTTAACTGGCATTAGTATAGTCTTTGGTACAGAGGCATGTCATCTCAGAAACCCCCTTCTCTACCCTATTAAGGCTTTTCCAGGCAGATCTTAGCTCAAGACATTAGCATCTAAAAGGGTCTAGGTGAGGTACTGGGAGAAATTACCTGAGGGCATTTGACCCTGCCTGCTTCATTTAAACTGCCCCCTATCTACTAACGTAACCTGGCGGTAGGCAATCCAGGACAGATGCAGAGGTGTCCTGCAACAGGGCCGGAGCAATAGCCCAGTGGGTAGGGCGTTTGCCTTTGCACGCCGCCGGCTCATGCCGGCCCGGACCTGCATCCATATGGTCCCCTGAGCACCGCCAGGAGGAATTCCTGAGCGCAGAGCCAGGAGAAACCCCCTGAGCATTGCCAGGTGTGACCCAAAAAGCAAAAAAAAAAAAAAATAGTATGAAACTAATATCTAAGACCAGGCAAAACAGAGGCCTGGAGGACTTGTCAATGGTTGGAACTTACCACATGTGTGTGGTTGGTGGAGCTTAGGTAAGATAGAGAAGGGACCAGTTTGACAATATAGTTGGAAAATAGTAATGCTAGACTAGAACTGAGTATTGAAAGTAGGTAAAGGGATATGTATGATAACCCTTCCATGTTTGTACTTCAAACCTTAAAGTGCAAAAAGGAGAGGAGAGTGAGAAAAAAGTGCCTGTCATAGAGCCAGGTTGTGAGGTTGGAGTGGGAGGGAAACCAAGCCCATTGAAGTTGGGAAATGTACACTGTTTGAGGGATGGGTAATGGAAGACTGTATGACTAAAACCTAGTAATGAACAGCTTTGTAGTTGTTTATATCACAGTGATTTAATAAAATATTATGCACTAAAAAAATAAAAATAAAACTGCATCGTTTCCAGAGTCCTCATCCATTCCCCGCCGCCTTCGGAGGTAGAAGGGAACTTCGCTTCCCGGCACTGTCAGGGACCCTGGCGGCGCTCCCCAACAGTACAGGAGATAGTAACTTCAAAAGAATTCCAAATTATTTTGCCCTTAAGTATTACAAAAGGAGGGGAACACATACCTTTATCGGTCGTGTATAATTTTTATAAAAAATTACCTGTTCAGTGGTACTATTTTTATTATGACTTCCTTCCCAGACTGAGAGCTCATGAAATGCAGAGCTGATTTTCCACAGATGTATCTGTTTGGAAAATTCTAATAGAAAAGGTGCAGGAGGTGCAAGTCCTTCATTTATCCATAAGATAGAATCATGGGAAGATGTTTCCATCTGATCTTTAGTAATATGCCAAGATATTTCTGTTTTCTTTCCATTTATCTTTTTCTGGATGTAATAGCCCTGGTGGGCTCCAATCCAGTATTTGCACAGGTTTTGAAATATACATATTAGCAACTGAGGCTTTACAATTATCCCAAACAAGCCAATGTTGAGGATTCTTTAACATCTTTCTTTTACATACAGGCAACTGGGGAGTAGCTACATTATTTACAACGTTTTGAGTTAGAAAACCTGTGGCTGATAACCTTAACAAACATTCTTTTAGAAGATGGTTATCAGGGAAATAAGAAATTAGCCAATTCTCACGACTGGGGTGGAGACAATGAGAATCTGCTCCAATACAAATTGGTACACCTTCAACACCAGTTTCATATGCAGAAAAATCTGTGCCTTCTTCAGGCTTAAAAAGGACCTCTGTTATCATGAGGACCAGGTCACCAAAGAGATTCATTATTATAAACAGGAATAACATCATCCTGCCATGGATGATGCCATGGGAATGACCTAATACAAATGTTACTGGTATTTGGCATATCAAATACGACACAAGCAGCTTGCCAGGCTTGCCGTGCGGGTGGCATACTCTTGTAGTCACCTCTAAATAAAGCAATTATTGATGAACCGCGTGGCTGCTAGCAGCCACGCGAGCCAGGCTGTGATAGTCTGGTCTGCTGGGTGGAGTTGTGATGAGAAAGAAGTCCGGATGTGGAAAATGGCGGCCCCATGGAGTCGGGGTGGTTGTCTGGCTTGTTGTGAGGCTCTGCTGGGGTGGCAGGCCAGGGCTAGAACCCGCCATGCCTCCCGGCGCCTCATGAGCGGCTGGGCACAGGGAGAGCTAGTAGCAGCTCTGCCCCATGTCTGAGAGTCTCTGGTTCAGCATACCTGGGCCGGATTGAAAAAAAAAAAAAAAAAACTGCTGCAGGGTGGGTGTCGATGATCCGGGCTGTGATAATCTGGTCTGCTGGGTGGAGTTGTGATGAGAAAGAAGTCTGGATGTGCTAAACGGCAGCCCCGATGGAGTTGGGGAGTCGTCGGCTTGTTGTGAGGCTCTGCTGGGGTAGCAGGCCAGGGCTAGAACCCGGTCATGCCTCCCGGCACCTCATGAGCGGCTGGGCACAGGGAGAGCAAGTAGCAGCTCTGCTACTAATTTTATTATACCACTTTTTAAACATACAATTGCAATATGCTCATGCTCGAGTTTTGGTTCTACAGTGTTTCAACACCCATCCCTCCACCCGAACCCATCTCCCATCACCAATGTCCCCACCTCCCTCCCCCTCCCGCACCCCAACTACTTGGCAGGTTCTTTATATCTTTTCTCTCCTCTCTATCTCTCCCTCCTGCCTACCTTTCCTACACAACCGTAGAATGCAGTACATTAAAGACATAACTGCTTCCACTAGTTTGATGGACCGCGTGGCCAAGCGGCTGCACGACTAAGGGGGCCTCATGGTCAGCGTCTGGACAGCAAAAATGGTGACTAATGTAGTGGGTGAGTCTCATCCGGCTGCTTCCGGGACCTTCCAGAGTTGATGGGCCAACATCCAAAACCCATCTGTCCTCCTGGGGGCCTCATGGTCAGCTGAGATAGGGGAGAGCCGAGTTCTAGTTCCCCCAGCTGCGTCTGAGGCTCTGCAGGCTATGGCTGGTCGCCCCAGGGCAGCTCCTGGGTGGGGCTACTGGGCTCAGACAAAATGGAGAGGGGAAGGGCCGACTCCAGCTCCATCTGATGAATTCCTGGTGTTTCCCTCTTCTGGGAGCTGCCTACCAGGGCTCAAACTCATTTTGCTCTGTTAATCTAGTCTTGAGTCAGCATCCCTCCCAGATGGGCTCTAATGTGCTGCAGCATTCGGACAGCGAAAATGGTGGGTGATGTGGTGGGTGAGTCTCATCCGGCTGCTTCCGGGACCCTCCAGAGGTGATGGGCCAACACCCAAAACCCATCTGTCCTCCTGGGGGCCCATGGTCAGCTAAGCAGGGAAGAGCTGAGTTCCAGCTCTCCCAGCTGCATCTGAGGCTCTGCATGCTATGGCTGGTCACCCAAGGGCAGCTCCTGGGTGGGGCTACCGGGCTCAAACAAACTGGAGAGGGGAAGGGGTGACCCCAGCTCCATTTGAGGAATTTGTGGTGATTCCCAGCTCTGGGAGCTGCCCACCTTGGCTCGAACTCCTCTTGCTCTGTTAATCTGGTCTTGAGGTCAGCATCACTCCCGGGCGGACTCTGATGTGCTGCAGTGTCCGGATAGCAAAAATAGTGGCTAATGTGGTGGGCGAGTCTCATCTGGCTGCTTCTGGACCGCCCAGAGGTAATGGGCCCAGTCCCAAAACCCATCTGTCCTCCTGGGGGCCCCATGGTCAGCTGAGCTAGGGGAGAGCCGAGTTCCAGTTCCCCCACCTGCTCTTGAGGCTCTTCGTGCTATGGCTGATCACCTCAGGGCAGCTCATGGGCGGGGCTACTGGGCTAAGACAAAATGGAGGGGGAAGAGCCAACCCCTGACTCCATCTGACGAATTCCCGGTGATTCCCGCCTCTGGGAGCTGCCTACCTGGGCTCAAACTCATTTTGCTCTGTTAATCTGGTCTTGAGGTCAGTGTCCCTCCTGGGTGGGCTCTGATGTGCTGCAGCGTCCAGACAGTGAAAATGGCGGCTAATGTGGTAGATGAGTCTCATCTGGCTGCTTCCAGGACCCCCCAGAGGTGACGGGCCAACATCCCAAACCCATCTGTTCTCCTGGGGGCCCAATGGTCAGCTAAGCCAGGGAGAGCCAAGTTCCAGCTCCCCCAGCTGCGCTCTGAGGCTCTGCATGCTATATCAACCTCTCCAGTCTGATGTAATGGAATGATCGTTGAAGTGTACAAATGAGAAAGATCCTGAAAGGACCTGGTGCTAAGATACATTGTGTCTAAGACTAAACTGCAGTGGCAGAGCCGCCATGAGCCTGCACAGCCATGGATCTGGAGTCTCAGTCTTGTGGTGGTTGGCTGTGGTGGCTGGAGCTCAGGGTCACTCCCACTGAGCCCAGAGGCTGGGGACTGGGTGGAGGCCCCCAATCCTTGCTCCGAATCCAGCAGGCATGGCCTCCTGCATGGCAAGCAGACCCTAGGAGCTATGCAGGACACCACCAGGCTCTGGCTGAGCCTTTGCCTTTCCCCCGGGAACCCCATAGGGCTGCTCACCATGAGGCCGAGCTGCGCAGCCGTGGATCTGCGCTCAGACTGTTTTAAAGGTAAAGAGACAGTATAAATATTTTTTTAGAGTCCAAGCTGCATATTGTGAATCAGTGACTATATTAAGAGGATCTGAATAATTCTGCAGTAAAGAAATAGTAGCAAATAACTCATACTTTTGCACTGATTGATAAGGAGTTTGTAATACAACATCATTTTTTAAATCAGTATAAGCAGCTTTTCAATCTTTGGATACATCAGTAAAGAAAGTTACAGCATCATCTATCGGTTCTGAAAGAACCACGTTTGGGCCATATCCAATTAGTTAGTTGTAAAAACTGAAACAACTTTATTTTGGGAAAGATATTATGTATTGAACCCAAATAACAGGCACAAGCTATTTGCCAGTTTTCATCTGTTTCCTATAGGGCTTGTATCTTTTCCTTATCATATTTAACAATAATTTCTTTAGGATCAAATCCAGAAAGCTGTACAGCTCTTTTTCTTCCCTTTATAATAATCTGAGAAATTTTGGAGGGATATGTCAATAAAGACTTGCTATTTTTATTTGTCAAAAAAAATTCACTCTATAATATTTGAATCTTGTATTAAAACTCCAGTTGGCAAATGCCAAGAGTTCAGAATTATCGATGAGAATGGTTTGAATTTTTCAATACGATTTAATTGAGCTGAATTAACCATTTCTTCAATAAATTGAAGTTCCTGGGCTGCTTCTGGGGTGAGCTGATGAGAACTATTAATTGGTGCATCACCCTCAAGTATGGCAAAAGATGCCTAAGTGCATAAGTGGGAATGCCCAGGGATGGAGCGTAACCAATTGATATTACCTAATAGTTGCTGAAAATCATTTCAATATCACTGTACCACTGTCTTCCCGTATATCATCAATTTGCTCGAGTGGGAACCAGTAACATCTCAAAACATCCTGTCATATGCTAGTAGAGCCCAAGGGCATCAGCCCGCTATAGGAACCCCACAGAGGCGACGGGCCCCTCCCAAAAACCCATCTGCTCTCCTCGGGGCTCCATAGTCAGCTAGGCCGCGCGAGCAGAGTTCCAGCCTCCCAGCTGCTTGTGAGGCTCTGCATGCTGGCCCCCGGGCAGCTCCTGGGCGGGGCCACCAGGCTCGACAAAATGGAGGGGGAAAGAGGCGACCCCGACTCCATCTGACGAGTTCCCAGTGATTCTCGCTTCTGGGAGCTGCCTACCTGGGCTCGAACTGGTTTTGCTCTGTCAATCTGGTGTGAGGCAGTTTCCCAGCGTCCGGACAGCGAAACTGGTGGCTAGTGTGATGGGCGAAGTCTCATCCGGCTGCTTCCAGGGGACCTCCCAGAGGCGATGGGCCCACTCCCAAAACCCATCTGCCCTCCTCAGGGCTCCATAGTCAGCTGGGCCGCGCGCGAGCCGAAGTTCCAGCCTCCCCAGCCGCTTGTGAGGCTCTGCATGCTGCCCCCGGGCAGCTCTTGGGGGGCCACCAGGCTCGACAAAATGGAGTGGGGAAGGGCGCGACCCGACTCCATCTGAGGAGTTCCCAGTGATTCCCGCTTCTGGGAGCCGCCTACCTGGGCTCGAACTGGTTTTGCTCTGTCAATCTGGTCGTGAGGCAGTTTCCCAGTGTCCGACAGCGAAAATGGTGGCTAGTGTGATGGGCGAGTCTCATCCGGCTGCTTCCGGGACCCCCCAGAGGCGACGGGCCCACTCCCAAAACCCATCTGCCCTCCTCGGGGCTCCATAGTCAGCTGGGCCCGGCGCGAGCTGAGTTCCAGCCTCCCCCAGCCGCTTGTGAGGCTCTGCCTGCTTGAAATATCTTTAGAGCCAAATGCATTTAACCAGCACTTGCATTATAAGAACGATACAGGGTCAGTATCCACTTTTAAAACCTTCCAGATCAGAAATCAATTGTATCTACTCTCATAACCATCCTATTACTTCCCATCTGAAATTCTGTGTTCTTCTCTGGAAAATGACTGTATTTTTTTTTCACTTTTTAATAGAAAAAAAAAATCCATTCCAGGCATGAATTTGAGCTTTTCTTTCATTCCAGAAATATGTCAAGAAATTAGAGCCTATTAAAATAGGGGTGGTGGCTCTGAAGCCATATCACAGTGGTTAGGGTGTTTGCCTTGCACTCGGCCCACCCGGCTTCTATATCCGGCATCCCATATGGTCCCCTAGCACCGCCAGGAGTTAATTCCTGAGCAAAGAGACAGGATGTAACCCCTGTGTGTCGCCAGGTGTGACCCAAAAAATCAAAAAATAAATAAATAAATAAATATAAAATATAAAATACGGGAGGGCTCCTGCAGTGTCATCTAATGGGGAAGATTTGCAGTGAGCAGGTCAGCAACAGAACGGAGAAGTTAAGGGTTGTTGACCCTACTAGTAACTATGTCAAATCTATACTCATCATTTTAGGGTTTGGTCAAAGCAAATCCTAAGAGTGCTGCTCTTTCCTTCCATTTACTCATCTATGATACTGCCTTTGAATAGCACAGTTTCTCACTGGAAGTTATACTCAAGTCAGAAAAGGGTAGGGGGCATAGTGTCATGTGAGTTAAGTAACAGGAGAGAGCAGATAAGAAGATGTCATTACCCAGGCAATGACTGCACCCTCTTCTTAGACCAGCCATCTCATTTACAGATTGAAATCCTGAGGCAGAAGTATGCCAAACAACGTGAGACTCAGTTAAATGTTACTCCACTATAATAAATGACCAACAGGAAAGAATTACTTCCCCTGCATGACAAGAAACGATGTCACTAGATGAAATCATTTCCACCAACAGCGGTGATTACGTCCCACTCCAGAAGTCACTTGCCATTTAGATATTAAATACTTTAATGCCTAGTATTTTAATAGTAGGCATGGACTATTATTTTTAATCATAGAATTGTTTAAAAGCATAATCATGATAAGAAAAGGAAACATATATTTTTGATTTTTTTTTTATTTTTGACAATTACAAAGATGTTCATGTTTGGGTTTCAAACCATACAGTGTTCCAGCACCCATCCCTCCACCAGTGCCCACTTCCCACCACCAATGTCCCCCCTCCCCCCCTCCCTAGCCTGCCTCCATGGCAGGTTCCCCATCTTTCTCTTTCTCTTTCTCTCTCTTTCTCTCTTCCCTGTCTTACATGTTGTGGATTGTAATAGACTTTCGACAATTATTGGTCCACTATTCCTTTCTCTGTCTTACCTAACCTCTGCTCCCACACATTTGTGGTAGTTTCCACCTTTGGCAAGACCTCCTGATCCACAGTTGGATATTGGTATCATAATATGTATATATATATATATATATATATATAATTCATGTCATGCAAATAAATGCAGTCATTCTATATCTCTCTCCTGGCTAATTTCACTCAACATGATCCTCTCCATGTCCATCCATTTATAGGCAAATTTCATAACTTCATTTTTCTAACAACTGCATAGTATTCCATTGTTAGATGTACCAAAGTTTCTTTATCCAGTCATCAATTTTCGGGCACTCTGGTTGTTTCCAGATTCTGGCTATTGTGAATAATGCTGCTATGAACATAAAAATAGGGATGGTGTTTCCGCTGTGTGTTTTTGGCTTCCCAGGGTATATTCCCAGGAGTGGTATGACTGGGTCAAATGGGAGTTCAATTTCTAGTCTTTGGAGGAATGTCCATATTGTTTTCCAAAAAGGCTGTACCAGTCGATATTCCCACCAACTATGGATGAGTGTCCCCTTTTCCCAAGAAAAGGAAACATATTCAAGTAATAAAAATAACTGTATAAATATCATCAAAATACTGTTTTGATATTTATTTCCTAAAGTGTTTTTTGCCTATCTTAATCACTTCCCCCAAACTGTGACATGTACACATAGTGTCTGCCTCTAGTGGCAATATGGCTAATATGAAATAAACACTCTTCATCTACAACTCAAATCCTAGACAAACCATACAATTATCAGATAATTCTACATGTTTGATGGAATGTGCTTTAGTTTGGCTAGATACTAATCTTTAGTCTACCAATCGACCCAACCCCTTTAGTAATCCTTCCCTGGCCAACAGATGAAAGTCTCCCACTACAAACAACATGTCAAGACTATCAAGACAGCCTGTCAAGTGCAGAAATGGGATGAATCTCAAAGGCGCTTTTATGTAGGGATGTAGACGCTCCTACAAAGGAATGTTTTTACTCTGTGTTGCAGAGTCAAGTCTAAGTAGGAAAATATTATTGCTTCTACTCCCTGAACCAAGAAGGTATCTTTGGCTTTATGACAGCCTCTACAGGAAGGTTATCTCACCGCAATTACTCTCTCCTGTCACCAGTGATTTTAGAGATGGGAATGGATTGTTGAGCTCAGAGGGAAAGTCTTTTTATTGGAGGCAACAGGAAGCAAATGAAGTGATATTCCCACAGAATACAGTAAGGAACAGCCCTCCCCCTTTGCTAATGAGAGGGAGAATCACTGCTTTTTGTTCCTTAATTTGATTTTTGCTTGTTAGAAGTTGTTCCCCATCTCTTAGCTGTGTCCTGTGCTGTCACACTCGACTTGGGACACTGTTCTCTTCAGCCCTTTTCTAGGCAGAAGTGGTTCCTTACTTCTTCTAGCAGAGATCTTTCCTCAGACGCGACCTTGTGATAGGCTCCTCTTTCTGATTCCCTTTTGTTAAATTTCTAATCTCCCCAAGAGACACCACAGGTTTTATCTCAGTTCATAAAATATAGTCATAAATACTCCGTTCGTAGAACCAAAGGAGGTCTAGCTACAGGAAGAGGGTGACATAAATCTTTCTGGTCAGACAGCCGAGAAAGAGCATCCTTGTGAACGAGAGTGAGGTGGAGAAACTGAGACTGTATTGATAAAAACTTGCACTTATGAATAAATTTTCTAAAGTCTCAAGTGTACATTTAAGATGTGCATGAATGAAACAAATGGCAATAAAGAATTTAGAAATGAACATTGTTGAATCCTGCCTGAGTCCAACACGCGTAAGTACACAGATAGGTTTCCTATCATATGGTGAAATCTTTGAAATTGAACTGTTGGATATGGAGACTGAAGCACATGAAGATTCCTAAGGAATATTATATACTACGTCCTATATAGCATATATAGGATATATATGGTATATATAGGTATACTGTATATATACACTATATATATACCTACCTTAAGGACATACTGTATAGAATATATACACTATACATAAGTGTTTATATACATACACTATAGATATATAACACTATATCCTATATGGGATATCCTATATGGTAAATAGTATGAGAAGCGCAATTATATTTTGAAAAATTTTGTGGTGTATCCTGTATGGTATATACGGCTGTTGAGAAGCACAGTTCTATTACGAAAACATTCAGAATTTTTTGTTCAAAGTGTTTGGGGTGATGAGCTAGAACTGTGGATGGGATACCTGCTCTGCACACAGCTGACCTGGATTCCATTATTCCTTTCTACGTACCCCGTATGTTTGCCTGAGCCCTGCTAGGAGTGATCCCTGACTACAGATCAGGAGTAAGACCTGAGCACAGTTAGGTGTGGAAGCCTTCAAATTAACTACTCCGCCTACATACACGCCATGCGTGTGTGCATCTGCAAGAAAATTTTACTAAGGATCTTTTATAGAACAGGTCTTCATGTGAGGAATTTTAAGGTAGTGTGCTCTTATAGCTAACATGATACTGTTAGCTAAGGCATCGGTGCCTCTGGATGCTGTTACTAAGATGCCTTTGCTATGAGAGTTGCATCTGGGATCACTGTTCCTAAGAGTCACTTGGTTTAGTGTCTTGTTAAAAGCACTGCTGCTGAGTGGATATAGGCCAAGGAATATTTTGTTACTGACATTTTTTTTTTGCTTTTTTTTGGGTCACACCCAGCAGTGCTCAGGGGTTTCTCCTGGCTCTGCATTCAGGAATTACTCCTGGCGGTGTTCGGGGACCATATGGGATGCCGGGGATTGAACCCAGGCCGGCATGGACCGGCGCGTGCAAGGCAAATTCCTTACCCGCTGGGCTATCACTCCAGCCCCTTGTTACAGACATTTTAAAGAAAGTTATTTTATGTTGTGCCATTCATTAGCAATGTCCTTTCTGTTAAGATTTAGTTCCAGTCAAGATCCTTACCAATGACTTTCCCCTTAGATAAGTGTTAGATGAATTGTGCTAAAAACATTACGTGAAATACCACAATTTGTATGAGTTTTCAGTACTTCTGTTTTTATAAATAAGCAACAATAAATAATTTATATTTTGTACATCCAAAGTCAAAGTTAGTTAGAAACCAAAATTAGATTTGCACTGAAACCTAAGTGTTGAATCCCACACACACTTTTTCTATGGAATTTTTAGATTTTTTTTCATTTCGTAGACTTCTTTTCATCAATCACTATCACTATCACTATCTTCCCAGTCATAATCTATTTGCTAGAGCAGGCACCAGTAATATCTCCATATGTCCTGTCTCATGCTAGTAGAACCCAAAGGCATCCACTTGCTCCAGGAACATAAAGAGCCTCAAACCATTATATTAGGTCATGGGAATGACCTAATATAAATGTTACTGGTATTTGGCATAGCAAATATGACTCGAGCAGCTTGCCAGGCAATTCTTTTCAAATTTCAAGATGCTCATTTGGCGAGGAAATGGATGCCTTTTGGGGCTACAGAAACAGTACAGAGGGTCCTTGACTGCACATGGCCAACCAATGTGGATGTTTGCATCCATATTGCAAACCATATGCCCACAAGGAAAGTAGAGAGTAAATGAGAGAGAGAGAGGGAGGGAGGGGAGAGAGAGAGGGAGGGAGGGAGGGAGAGAGGGAGAGAAAGAGAGAGATTAGTCCCTTGCCATAGAGGCAGCCACGGGGAATATTGGGAGGAAATCTGGGGACATTGATAGAGGCACTTGTGAAGAGATGGGTGATGGAACATTGCATGACTGAAGCCCAATCATGAACAACTTTGTAACTGTGTATCTGTCATTCAATTTTTAAATATTTTGTTAAAGATACACACTCTTAGGCATATGGAGTCAAAGTGAAGAAACACAGTTGGAGGATCCTGCATCACGAAGAAGGGACTGCAGGAGGATCAAACAGTGACTTCAGGTCAGTTTGAAATGAAGGCAGGGGACTATATACTCCGAAAATACGAGTGAGTTCATCAACCAAGGCTGATATGTGGGGGGCCGTGTGGGGCCCCAATAATATAGGACCCCGTCCGTTTCCCTGGTCTTTCTCGGGGACTGAAGACTCATGAACGGAAGGCCATGAGTCCAGTATAGATAATCCAAAGGCTTTTAACTTCTACCAACTTCCCTCCACGCCTACTGTTACAGTCTCTGCCACCACCACACCAGCCGACCGACTCACACAGACCAAGTGCTGCCGACTAAGTGCCCTGACCCTTTGAGCTGACCACACACATGTGTCCCTCTTGACCACGTGCTCTGCTTCATCCCACCAGAGCCAAAATCCTCTGACTCCCCTGGGGGGCAGGTCCTAACAAAGTTAAAACTGGCTCTTTAGGGGTGCAAATCCCTAGGGGTCCCACACCCCTGGCTCAAACTTGAGATGCTAATGTAGAACACAGCTTTTCTCCTCCCAATCTAATAAACAATATTACATCTAGTCACTATCACTATCACTATCTTCCCGTTCATCATCTATTTGCTAGAGCGGGCACCAGTAATATCTCCATATGTCCTGTCTCATGCTAGTAGAGCCCAAGAGCATCTATTTGCTCCAGGAACATAAAGAGCCTCAAACCATTATATTAGGTCATGGGAATGAACTAAAATAATTGTTACTGGTATTTGGCATATCAAATACAACAGGGCAGCTTGCCAGGCTTGCCTTGCCATGCAGGTGGCATATCCTTGTAGTCACCTCTAAATATAGCATTTATAGATGAACTGCGTGTCAGCAAGCTGCCACGCGAGACGGGCTGTGATAGGCTGTCGCTGGGTGGAGTTCTGACAAGAGGGAAGTCGGATGTGGAAAATGGCGGCCCGATG
Source organism: Cryptotis parvus (assembly GCA_021461705.1). Lineage (NCBI taxonomy): Eukaryota > Metazoa > Chordata > Mammalia > Eulipotyphla > Soricidae > Cryptotis > Cryptotis parvus. The sequence continues at coordinate 22,929 of JAJIBD010001471.1, read as the reverse complement.
GAGTGGGGGGGGTGTCATCTGGCTTGTTGTGCAGCTCTGCTGGGGTGGCGGGCCAGGGCTAGAACCCGCCATCCCTCCTGGGTGCCTCGTGAGCAGCTGGGCACAGGGAGAGCAAGTAGCAATTACATCTAGTATTCTTATATAAACACATCAAGGGATATGGGCGGCATAATAACTACAACTGAGTTAAAATATATAGGGTGAGGGGCTGGAGCGATAGCCCAGTGGGGAGGGCGTTTGCCTTGCACGCAGCGGGCCTGTGCTGGCCCGGGTTCGATCCCCGGCATCCCATATGGTCCCCCGAGCACCGCCAGGAGTAATTCCTGAGTGCAGAGCCAGGAGTTACCCTGAGCGTCGACGGATGTGACCCAAAAAGGAAAAAAAAAATATATATATATATATACATATATATATATATATAACTTTCTTTTTTATTTTGAATGTATTTTTTTGTTTTATTATACCACCGTAAGATATACAATTACAAAGATGTTCATGTTTGGGTTTCAGTCACACAGTGTTCCAGCACCCATCCCTCCACCAGAGCTAATTTCCCACCACCAATGTCCTCACTTCCCTCTCCCCCCCCTAGCATGCCTCTAATGGCAGGGTTTTTTTTTATCTCTTCTCTCTCTCTCTCTCTCTCTCTCTCTCTCTCTCTCTCTTCCTTCTCTTACACATTGTGGTTTGCAATACATACATTCAGAGGTTATCATATGTATCCCTTTGCCTACTATTCAATGCTCAGTTTTAGGTTGGTATTATCATTTTCAACGATTGTTAGCACACTTCTCTGTCTTACCAAACCTCTGACTTAGGGGTGAACTTTCAAGGGGAGATCACGCCACATAATCCAAACTATGTTCCCCATATCAAATTGATCATCTTCCAACCCCTCCAGGTCCTGTCTGGAGCCTGTAATCGTGAATTACAAACAATCTGTGCTTTGCTCCAGGGCATTTCTTTTTTTCCTTCAATGCACTCATTCATTCCTTCATTCACTCGTGGTGTTCGACAGCACTGAGATGGTTGTGTTACAAGATGCTGACAGGAAGGCCCTTGAGCCCTTTCTTTTTTTTACATATATAAACACATCTAACACATTGGAAATGTTACTGGCACCCACTCGAGCAAATCGATGAATAACGGGATTCAAGTGATCAAGTGATCAACACATCATTTATTCACATATATTATGCTATGTCTACACAGATACACAAAATTCATATGCATTCATTTCACTCATGTATTTTAAATTACATAAATGTATGCCTATGTTTATCAATACTGGTACTGTCACTCCCAGATTACTATATATATTCTGTAAATTATAATATTTGCCATTCTCCTATATATACTATATTTACTATATTACTACAATATAGTATATATGATATAGTGTTGAATGACAGGTTTAGCTAGTCTGGGACCTTTGCTGTTTTGCCCACTCACAGCTTCATCTACCTACATGTTCTTTTTTTAAAAATATTTTATTACACCACCGTGCGATACACAATTACAAAGATGTTCATAAGATGCTCATATTGGGGTTTCTGTCTTACAGTGTTCCAGCACCCATCCCTCCACCAGTGCCCCTTTCCCACCCATGTCCCCGATTCCCTCCCGCTCCCCTAGCCTGCCTCTATGGCAGGTTCTTTATTTCTTTCTCTCTTTCTCTTTTCCTTCCCTTCCACATTATGGATTACAATACATACACTAAGAGGGTTTCATATCTATCTTTTGCCTGTATTTAATGCTCAGTTCTAGGTTGGTATTAGCATTTTTGACAATTATTAGCACACTGTTCCATTCTCTTCTTACCTAGCCTCTGACTCCCACACATTTGTGATAATTTCCGGCTTTGACAACACCTGCTAATCCACGTTTTGCCTGACCTTGGATATTGGTATCATAATATGTATATATTATGTATATGTATATATGTATATATTATGTATATATTATGTATATATTATGTATATATACATAGATTATAATATATGTATGCATTATGTTATATATGTACATAATATGTATATATATTTATGTCATGCAATTAAATGCAGTCATTCTATATCTGTCTCTCTACTTCTGGCTAATTTCACTCAACAAGATCCTCTCCACGTTCATCCATTTATAGGCAAATTTCAAAGCTTCATTTTTCCTAACAGCTGCATAGTATTCCATTGTGCAGACGTACCACAGTTTCTTTATCCAGTCATCAATTCTCGGGCACTCTGGTTGTTTCCAGATTCTGACTATTGTGAATAATGCTATGAACATAAAAGCAGGGATGGTGTTTCCGCTGCATATTTTTGGCTTCCCAGGGCATATTCCCAGGAGTGGTATGGCTGGGTCAAATGGGAGTTCAATTTTTAGTATTTGGAGAAATGTCCATATTGGTTTCCAAAAAGGCTGTACCAGTCGACATACCCACCAACAATGGAGGAGTGTCCTCTTTTGCCCACATCCACGTCCAGGGCATTTCTTGAGTGCTCTTTCCACGAATTAAGGCAATCACATTTGTCGGACAAAACTGATTCTTGCCTTGCTGGTTCAGAGCAGAAGTTCTAGAAGTCCGATTTTGTAGCCAAAGCGGCATTGGGCAAGGGAGCTTGCTTGCTTTTATTTTGCTACTCTCCTTCTATCAGCATATTCTAAGTCAGGTGGATGCCCAGACTTGTGCCCCAGCAGGGCCTAAGTCATGGAGTTTCATCTTAATCCCATCACAATACCACATCTTCCATTCCAAACATGAGATGAACTTAGACAAGCTTTGGCAACGACCTGAAAATCCTGAAGACTCCACAGTGCTCTGTCACTGCGATCAATGAGAGGGGGATACAACATGGGGCTATTGGGCCATATCGCCCAAGCCTTTGTACAAAGATCAACGGAGAGGAGCTGCAGGCCTTCCTCAGCTGGCCGCTGATTCTGCTCGAGAGGGGCACGAGAAGAGTGAGAGGCCCTGGAGTCTGGGCCGCTGATCCCTTTCTAGTTGAATAGGAGAGTGGTGGCAGGGTTCCAGGATGAGTGCAGAGAGTTAATAATCGGCTCATCGCCACATCTTCCTCACCTGAGCTAAGGAGCACCGGGGTGGCTAACAATGGGGTGGGAGTATTGATCCCGGGAGGTCTCAGATCGACAACCTGTGGACGCTGGTGGGGCGTATTCCCTTTCTGGAGTAGCAGTCCTGAGGAAACCACACGATTCGGGGAGGACAAGAGCCCTGAACCCTCAGCAAGGACTACCCCACACATGATCTCTCTGATAAAGAATTCAGAGAGGAAATGGTGAGAGTATTTAATGAGCCTAGGAAGAGTGGAAAGCACTTGCAATCAAATACAGGAGGAAATGAAAGAAAACGCAGGCGGGACAGTAAACAAACTGTAGGAGGAAAGGAGAGCAGAAATTTAAAAAAAACTGCAAACGGAAGTGTCAGTAGTAAGAACTTCAGTAGCTGAAATGAAAAGACTCAGTGGGTGCCTTCCACCGTGGGAAGAAAAGAGCCGAAGACAGAATGGGTGAGCTTGGAGCGGGTTTCAGAAAGCACTCAGACAAATTCAGGTGGAAAAGGACCCACACATAGCTCAAAGACGGGCACAAGAACACGGGGATGATTCCAGAGTATCGACCTAAGTACCATGGGGTTTCCAGAGGGACAGGAAGGCAAACCGGAAGAGGTAGGTAAATGAAAGTAAAAGACGTCATTTTACGGAACACTTCCCCGTCCCTGAGGGTTTAAAGGGAAAATATTGGGGTCGACTCCAGATGTTTCAGAGCATGAAATTGGCATACTTCAACAGAGATTGCAAATAAACTGGGGAAATCACAAGTTCAAGGTGGAATTCATAGGAAATCACCTAAGAGATTTCAGGCAGGAAAGGGTGTTACAGGAAAGACAGGGAAGAGGGCAGGGGCTGAGGGAGGGGCTGTGACTACCCACCTCCTCTTGCAACAGCCACTGTGGCTGGCAGGTGTCCTTTGTGACAAGGTCACAGGTCAGTGACGAGGCTCTGAGGTTTGAGTCCCCGGCTGAAGCCCAGGGCTCATTCGCCTACTGGCAACCGTGGCGCTTCAGATGGAGACGGTTTTCTGTCCTCTGAAGAGCGTTTTGGCTTGTTTCAATTTTAATTCTACTGACATGGTGACTAATGCCATCTTGCCCATCTTCTGCACAGTGACTACCTACTTCGTGATATGGCCGTTCGTCCGGAGGAATCTATCGGTACCACCATCCCGAATATGTAGGAGCATCCATGAGGTAAGAAACCTTAGGCAATCCAAGGAAAAATCCAAGCTGCTTTCTACTCTTTCCTTCTTATTTCTGCTTTTTCTGAGTCAACGGAGGCCATTTCTGGATGGGGATGAAGAAACTCGCTGATCTCAGGAAAGAATAAATTGAACCCTACTGGAGACGGTCAGCCCAGGCAGAGCTCGGTTGAGCTCCTGAATTTCTATCCGCGGTTCTACAGTGAGTGTCCTCGGAGGCTCCTGGGAATGACCCAAATTGAGTGAGCAGCAACCCAACACAAGTAAACTTAGAGTAGGGGTGTCTGTGGGAGATGAGGCCCCCAAACCCATGGCAGGTCTCACACCCGAATATCCCCTGTGGTGGCCAACAAGTCATTGGCGAGACGGCCTGAGACTGATCCACGAAGAAGCTCCTACCAGGCAGGTCTAAGCACCCAGAGGTCCGAAAGCACGTACGCTTTCTTGAGCAGCAGAGCAGGGAGGGTGTCATATACAACCTCCCAGGTGTGTCTTCTCTAGAAATAAGTCAAGTGAAGAAAACCACAGAGCTGCTGAGCTAGTCAAGATCAAGGGACTCATGAACACGGGGGGGTCTGAAGGTAGTCCAGAGAGGGAGAGCGAGAAATGAGTTCGTTCACGGCCGCCGCAGGGTCCACAAGCAATGGAGGAGATGCGAGAGGAAGACCCAAGAAATGGCCTAAAGTAAGGTGTCGCACCACAGGCACCAGGGTCCTCCCCTCCCCTCCTTCGCGTGAAGTTGGGCTTCTGGTCCACAAAGGGGGTCAGGGGTGGAGTGCTCCTGCCAGAAACACAGCCCTGGCAAGGCTCCTGGACAGAAAAGAACCACGACCTATCCCCCACAGCCAAGCTCAGAACCAGGCCCAGGGCAGCCCGGAAGTGGCTCTGCCCCGGGGACGAACGGCTGGAGCTGCCCACACAGTGCCTGGCCGTGGAATTGGGACTCAGCCCCCGTGGGAACAAGTGGTGGAGTTTCCTCACACTCCTGGGGCAGGGCCAGGCTGGGGACTGGCCCCACCTTCGTCCCCACCTCCCCGGGCTCCAGACCTCAGAGAAAAGGACTGTGGAAGCAGTTCCTAAGTGACCGCTCACCCTCGTGGTGCAAAGGCCCAACACCACAGGGTCGTGTGGCCTTGGGCACTGGCACAGGGTCTCCCGGAGTCAGGTCCCCCCAAAGCTCACCACTGTAGAGACATGTCAGTGGGCCTCCCTTCACCGCTGTGACCCAGCCTCCTGGTGTGCAGTTTGCAGGGACTCTGTCGAGGTTCTGCGAGAGGTTTGGGACCTGGTGTTATCCATGCGAAGGTAAGCGGTCTTGTTCTCCATCACTGTCTGCCTTCAGAGTTGTTTATGCGGAGAGGTGGGGAGTCCCAGGATGTCAGGGAAAGGCAGCGTGCAGCTGGCCTGGAGGGAGCTGCACATGTGGGGACAGTGCGGCTCAGCACTGGGGCAAGGACATCGGGGGCACTGTGAGGTCATGAAGTCAGTGTGTCGGCACTGTCGGGTCGGGGCTGTAGTGGCCCGCAGGGCCTGCCTACGCTGCGGGTCCCAGGTGGCCCTGTGTGACACTGGTGCCTCCGATCTCCCACAGACAGTTAAGGAAACACACAAGGAAGCAAAACCAGCCCGGTCATGACCCGCCCTGGACTGGCCCCAACTTCGGAAGAAGATGCGGCAACTACGGACTCTCCACCTCGTCCCCCTCCTCCTCCTCCTGCCCGGTTCCCACCACCCGGGGCCTCCAACCCCTGCTTGTCATCCTTCTCTACTTCCGTCTGTTTGCTGCAGAGCGGCTCGACACCTTCATCCTCCCGGACAGGCCTCTCGCCACCTCCATCACACCCCTCCTCTGCCCTCCCTTCTCCGAATCTGGGGAACCAAACATGTCCGCTCCCCCCTCACACAGCCTCCTCTACGCAGTCCACCTCGGTCTCCGGGATTCCCGATGGGACTCTCAGACTCTCCCACTGGCCAGCATCCCCAACGGCTCCTCCTCAGGCTCAGCGTGCCCATTGGCCAAATTTTGGGGGTAAGACTTTAAGAGGCGTGGGCCAGTCCACTGGTCCTGGGCCGCAGGGAGTCCTGGCGTGAGGGGAGCAGCAAGACCCCTAAGCAGCCCGTATTCTTCTGCTCCCAAGTCCCAGCACAGGCAGGTTAGGGACGTCTCGCCAGGAGCCCAAATCGACAGAGACCGGTGAGTGGGGAGGTTTCCCGTGGCCCCTTGAACTCATCGGCGAAGGCGCTTATCTCTCTGGGCTGGGAGCAGGACTCGACACTGTGGCCGTCCTCCTGGAATGGGACACACAGGTCAGAGCAGGTCTGGCCTCCTGAGAAGTTCCCACACCCCAGCAATAGGAAACCCTATAGGCAAGAGACTATCAAACTGCTCTATTGGGGTCTCCCCTTTCTGCACAGTGAATCCTTAGTGGCTCGTGTCAGATTTGCTAACTCTATCGTACAAGAACCATTGACTGTCTTTAATCCACGCTGTCATGAGAGACCATACCGCACCCTGGGACCCACACTGTACCACTTTGTGGTGTTCAAACCAACGCGTGAGGCTGCAGCCCCGCCTCAGCCTGTGACAGCGGCCAAGTCCCCGTCCCAGAGTGAGGTTCAGGAGACTGAGGTCCCACCTCCGCCCTCAGACTAGAGCCAGGTCCCCGTTCCACAGTCGGGTTCACCAGGAGACTGTGGCGCATCGCATGCTCGCTGCACCTCCCTCACCACCAAGAGTGTTGCACAAATCTTTCCCGAAGGGCAGTCTAAGGCAGGATCTTCTTTCCCGAGTACCCTTCTGAGCAGGGAACCTGTGCAAGTCCTGCTGAAGACTAACCTCAGCTCTAGCAGAGGGAGCCGCCAGGGACGTCAGGAGCCCCGTTCACGAGCCACACAGGACCCAAATAACCTCCCGTCTAGAAGAAGGAGCAGAGAGGGCACCAAGAGCCCTGTTCACCAGCTTCCCAGGACCTAAACAACTCACGTTTAGCAGAGAGAGCAGCCAGGGGCGTCAGGAGCATCGGTAACCAGCCTCCTGGGACCTAAATAACCTCACATCTAGCAGAGAGCCCCCCCGAGAGCAGCCAGGGGCGTCAGGAGCATCGGTAACCAGCCTCCCAGGACCTAAATAACCTCACATCTAGCACAGGGGAGCAGGTGGGGGCATCAGGAGTCCTGTTCACCCGCCTCCCATGACCTATATAACCTCACTTCTAGCACAGGGAGCAGCCAGGGACCTCAGGAGAGCCCGTTCACCCGCCTCCCTGGACCTCTATAACCTCACGTCTAGGAGAAGAGCAGTTGGGGCATCAGCAGACCCATTCACCAGGTTCCCATGACCTATATAACCTCACGTCTAGCAGAAGGGCGAAGCCAGAGGCGTCCAGGAGCCCCATTCACCGGGTTCCCAGGACCGAAATAACCTCACGTCTAGCTCAGGGGAGTAGCTGTAGGCGTCAAGAGCACCTTTCACCAGCCTCCCAGGACCTGTACAACCTAACGCCTAGCAGAGGCAGCAGTCGGGGCATCAGGAGCCCCGTTCACCAGCCTCCCAGGACCTAAATAACTGTCTAGCAGAGAGCAGCCAGGGGCATCAGGAGCACCGTTCACCAGCTTCAAAAGACCTAAATAATCTCCCCGTCTAGAGAAGAAACAACCAGAGGCGCCGGGAGCCCCGTTGACAGCGTCCCAGGACCTAAGTAACCTCACGTCTTTCAAGACATCAGCCGGGGCATCAAGGTTCCCCGAGATCTAAATAACCTCACGTCTAGCAGAGGGAGCAGCTGGGAGCGTCAGGAGCCCCGTTCACCAGCCTCCCAGGATCTATATAACTCACATCTAGCAGCGGAGCAGCCGGGGTGTCAGAAGCCCCATTCGCCAGCCAACCAGGACCTAAATATAACCTCACGTCTAGCAGAGGGAGCAGTGGGGGGTGGCAGGTCTCGTTCACTACCTTTAGAGGACCTAAATAACCTCACGTTTAGCAGAGGGAGCAGCCGGGGCGTAAGGGGTTCCGTTCACCTACTTCTCTGGGCCTATATAACCTCACGTCTATCAAGAGAGAAGCAGCCAGGGGCGTCAGGAACACCCATCACCAGCCTCCCAGAACCTAGATAACCTCACGTCTAGGAGAGAACAGTCGGGCGTTAGGAGTACCATTCACCAGCTACACAGGACCTAAATAACCTCCCTTCCCGGGGGGGTCAGGAGCCCCGTTCACGAGCTTCACAGGACCTTATTAAGTAACTTCAAGTCGAGCAGAGGGAGAAGCCAGAGCGTCAGGAGCCCTATTCACTGGGTTCCCAGGACCTAAATAACCTCACGTCTAGCAGAGGGAGCAGCCAGGGGCGTCAGGGGCCCGTTCACCTGCCTCCCTGGGCCTATATAACCTCACGTCTATCAGAGAAAAGCAGCCAGGGACTTCATGAGCACCGTTCACAGGCCTCCCAGGAGCTACATAACCTCACGTCTAGGAGAGGGAGCAGCCTGGGGCATCAGCAGCCCCATTCACCAGGTTCCCAGGACCTATATAACCTCAAGTCTAGCACAGGGGAGAAGCCAGAGGCGTCAGGACCCCATTCACCGGGTTCCCAGGACCGAAATAACCTCACGTCTAGCTCAGGGAGTAGCTGCGGGCATCAGAAGCACTTTCACCAACCTCCCAGGACCAATACAAACTAAAGTCTAGCAGAGGGAACAGGCGGGGGCTTCAAGAGCCGCATTCAACAGCCTCCCAAGACCTATAGAACCTCACGCCTAGCAGTTAGAGCAGCTGGGGGCATTCAGAGCCCTGTTCACTGGCCTCCCAGGACCTAAAAAACCTCACGTCTAGCAGAGCGAGCAGCCAGGGGCATCAGGAGCACAGAGACTACATTTAAAGACAAATATGAAAAGGTCCTCCAGCGGCTTTTCCTCACAGAGGATGAAGAGGATGAAGAAGCGGACTAGCCAGAACCTATCAGCATCCCCACAGAGTCCACTCGTGATCTGGAAGTCAAATCACGCTTCAACCACAGCCTGCCTGCACGTCGGGCTGGTACAAAGACTAAAGGTGGTCACCAGTGGCACAAGAGAATTCTCAACTGCAGGGAGCCCAAGGGAACGTTGTTGATCATCACCCCACCCACAAAGACATCCCCAAAGAGCATGCTTATAACAAGAATTAGGCGCTGAACCGTCTCTGCACATTCTAGCATAGGATCCTCTCATCGGCACCCGCACGGGTGGAAGACAGCGTCCCGATAAAACACCAGACTGCAGGGGCGTGGGAAAGCCCCTGTGATGGTTACACATGTTCCTTTTATTTTTAATCATAGAATTGTTTAAAAGCATAATAAGAAAAGGAAACATTCGAGGTAATAAAAGTAACTATATAGATATAATGAAAATACTGGTTTTTTTTGTTTTTTTTTTTTTTCTGGCTAAAGAAACTGTAGTTCATCTACACTATGGAATACTATGCAGCTGTCAGAAAAGATGAAATTATTAAATTTACCTGCAAATGGATGGACATGGAGACTATCATGCTGAGTGAAATTAGTCAGAAGGAAAAGGACAGATATAGAATGACTGCATTCATTAATAGGATATAAATAGATACCAGTGTTTTACTAAATGTGTGAAATGGTAATGGCAGATTAAAACTCACCATTGAATATACACAAAAAGGACTTAAGTTTTAAACTCTAAATATCTGCAGGGCTAGCCACAATGTGTAAAAAGAAGAGGGAGAGAGATGCAGAGACAGAGAGAGAGAGAGAGAGAAAGAGAGGAAACAGGGCTGTTGAGGCAGCCTGGGGGTGGGCGGGAGGGGGTGGGGTACATTGGTGGTGGAAATGGGGCACTGGTGGAGGGATGGGTGCTGGAATACTGTATTACCAAGAACCAATTGTGAACACCTTTGTTATTGTATGTCTCACGGTGGTATAATAAAAAATTAAAAAGAAAAAGAAAAATGATCTTGCTGTCATATATATAAACTCACTTAGCACCTTTCACAGTTTGGGGAACATAGTAAAAAAAAAAATGAAAATACTGTTTTGATAGTTATTTCCCAAAGTGGTTTTTGCCTATCTTAGTCACTTTGCCCCCAAACTGTGACATGTACACATAGAAAAGGCTGCCTCTAGTGGCAATATGGTTAATATGAAAAGAAACATTCTTCATCTTACATTTCTTAAAAATTACAACTAAAATCCCTAGACAAAACCATACAATTACAGATAATTCTACATGTTTGATGGAATGTGCTTTAGTTTGGCTAGATACTAATCTTTAGTCTACCAATCTACCCAACCCCTTTAGTAATCTATCCCTGGCCAACAGATGAAAGTCCCCCACCACAAACATGTCAAACAATCAAGACAGTCTTTCAGGTGCCAGAAATGTTCCTAAGAGTCATTTGGTTTAGTGTCTGGTTAAAAGCACTGCTGCTGAGTGGACAACGGCCAAGGAATACTTTGCTACAGACATTTTAAAGAAAGTTATTTTACATTGTGCCATCCCAACCGAGCCTCGCAAGAAGCCATAGGAACCCCCAACCATATGGGCCGCCATTTTCAGCATCCGGGCCTCCACAGCTCATTGGAGCACACCCAGCAGAAAAGCTGATCTTTCCCCGTTTGGTGTGGCTGCAAAGCAGCCGCACGGCTCATCAGTAACTGCAGGAGATGAGAGGCTACTACAATAGTATCCCACACGCACGGCAGAGCCTGGCAAGCTTCCCTTGTTGTATTTGACATGCCAAAAACAGGTAACAATAGAAGATCTCATTCGCAGGACTGAAGGAAGGTTTGCTGGACACTCTAGTAAAACAGCCATCTCCTGCGTGTACTTCACGCTGTCATGTTAGATCAAAGCAGACTCATGAAACACTTTAGCACGTTGTCCTATACGAGCCCATGGGAGATGCTGCAGCCCCACTTCAGCCTGTGGCTGCAGCCAATTTCCCCTCCCAGAATCAGGTTCAGAAGGAGACTGAGCTACCTCTGCCTAAGACTGAGCCAAGTCCCGGTCCCAGATTCAGGTACCGAAGGAGACTGTGGTCCATTACACACTCACTCCACCTCCCTCACCACCAGCTGACTTGCACAAATCTTTCCCGAAGGATCAGTCTAAGGCAAGATCTTCTTTCCCGAGTACCCTACAGAGCAGGAACGCCACCTGTTAAGACTCAGCGAGGAAGTGGAAGGATCTTCCCACCTATGGTTCCAGCATCTCCACAGATCCTTCGCCAAGGCCTGCCTGACCTCTCGCAGCATCTGACGAGTCCCAGGCCCAGTGGCCAGTGTCAGTCGTTCCTGTGGAGTCGGACGGTCCAGAGCAACCGGAGAAATTGGAGGGGAAATTCCATCCATGCCTCTCCTATAAGCCTCTGGTCGACCACAATGGCCAACCAGCCCTGAAACGGAGGCAAACTCGGACACTCCCCGAGGAGAAGCCACAGCATAGTCACGCCCCAGTCAACCAGCTGAAACAACACAGCAGGTTCAAATGCCCACAAACCACTGTGCTGGGAAACACCTTTGGGGCAGGATCTAGGGCACAGGGTGGCTGAGATCCTCAGGGATGTCTGTGCCATCCCACCCAACCGTCGTGCCGGGCCCAAGTGGGCAGTGAAGTTGGCCAGAGTCCCTGAAAAACCTCGCGTGGCCTGCCTGGGAGCCCGGGAGAGCATACGAGAGTCAGGGGAGTTCCCTCCCAAGCGTGGCAAAGCCTCGACTGAGAAATAAGGACACCCGCAATGGAAGCACATACCGCGGGGCTTATGTCCGAGAGTTCCCTGAGCAAGAATCTAGCAGAAACGCCAGAAACATCCAGAAGAATGGGAGAAGCATCTAGAACCTGGAAGTTCCACCGTCCTTCTTGACTCTGAGACTGGAAAGTTCCTCCAAGACTGTGTCACCGAGACCCTTCTCCAAGAATGCCAGGCGGATGCTTTACTTGTGGCAGATGTTCTGGCCTTGGAAACGACGATGAATGAGGGCCGCCGAACCGTCTCTGCATCATTCTAGGAGCAAAGGAGCCTCTTGTCAGCACCCGCACGCTGGACGACAGCATCCCCATAAAAGTACCAGGCTGCGGGCGGGTGTGGGAAAGCCCCGGGCTGGCAACCCCCTTCTTAAACATGCTCTTATCTCACTTACAAGGGGCTGTCTTGTCTCATAGTGCTCCTTATGGTGAAATAAATCTCCTGGTGTAAGAAAGATGCTGGCATCTGTCTGTGCCTTCCTGGGGAGCGGATGCGGGGGCAGGGGGATGGTCTGCTCTCCCCCGAGTGCCGGGAGCTACTTTGGAGGGTTGGGTTCATGGAGAGACGCTCTTTGTCTCTGATCCAGAGGGTAAGAAAGTTTGAAAGTTGAAAAACTTTCAAACAGAGAAGATTATACTATGTCTCTGGGTAACTCTATTAAGTCACATACGATTGGGAAGATAAGGAGAATACGGTTACTGATCCCCAAGAGTGACACACAGGAGACAGGTAGGACTGAAAGGCCATCAAGCTGGCCTGTGCTTCCATACTGGTCTCACGTGCTTCCCAACTGTTCACCCCAGAGTCAGAAGAAAGAAGCACACAGAGAGGATTTGTTGCAAACAGGCTAGAAGTGACCTGTCCAACGAAGGGGAAGGCCAACAGAGCATGACGGCTATCCCAGCTTGAAAAACCCCTGCATCCTGGGTCTGATCCCTCGACATTCCTGGGAAGAGACCCCTGAGAGCTTCCTGTTGAGACCAGAGACAAACAGACAGGCACGGAGATATCTGACTCAGAACCATGAAGGCTAAAGTATCCTGAAACTAAGGGTGTTTATTGTATACTTCAAACGTGGTTAAACAGAAAAGACATACCGCTGCTTGAAATACCTTTAGAACTGATGCATTTAACCAGCACTTGCATTATAAGAACGATACAGGGTCACTATCCACTATTAAAACTCACAGGTACCTGCCCCCACACTTCTTTGGTTTTTCTATAAAAAGAAATCTTTTGGCCTAAACACTTGGCCTAAGATTATGAAATAGCTTATAGCGAGGAGAACATTCCCCACCAACAATGCAAGGATCCAGGGCTAATAGGTGAGTCCTCATGCTGAGAGGCGGGCCAGTGTCTGTCCTTCCTATGGTTTCGGATAGTCCAGAGCAACCGGAGAAATTGGAAAAACAATTTCAGAAAAGCCTCTCATTTAAGCCTCTGGTTGACAAGAATGGCCAACCAGCCCTGAAACGGAGGCAAACTCAGACACTCCTTGTGGAGTATAAGGTACAGCACAGTCACCCCGAGTCAAGCAGCAGAAACAACATAGCAGGTTCAAATTCCCACAAAACAGAGCATTGGAAAACACCTGGGGTAGGATCTAGGGCGCAGGGTGGCTGAGATCTTCAGGGATGTCTTTACCGTTCTGCAAGTTCCCTGTAGGGCCTGTGGGTACAAAACCTCTTAAATAAGGAGAGAAATCCTGAAACTCCCCACAGTGGACCAACACAAGAAGAATCTAGAAACGTTTCTAACTGCAACATCGAAGCAGGACAGGGGAGGAAATAAAGGTGAGTGAGGGAGGGGCCCTAAGGACTTTCATAGTTCCAGACACGTTCCCTGTCATGCTCTGTCAAACACCGGCAGAGAAACGGGGGATCTCATCACCTCCGAGGCCCAGGTGCTCAACGTGGATAAGAGCCAGAGACTAGCAGCGCCTGTCCCACACTTCCTAAAAAGTATTGGAAGATGAGTGACGGAGCCATACCACAGCATTTGCCTTGCAGGGGGCCGACCCGGTTTCGATCCTCAGCATCTCATATGCTCTCCCAAGCACTGCCAGGAGTGATTCCTGAGTGCAGAGCAAGGAGTAACCCCTGAGCATTGCTGGTGTGATCCAAAAAAGCAAAAAAACAAAAAAGTGTTGGAGGATCATGTGGTGAAGGGTCATGTGAGACACAGAAGGCTCCTTCTTCTCAAAGTCCTCAGCTCCCTAAACATCTGGAAGCTAAAAGAGCATGCCGTCTTGTTCTGTCCACAGTCTGTCTGCGCCAGTCCACCCAGACACTTTTGTGGGGCCTGACTGGACAGTGATGTTGACCAGAGTCTAAAAAATACTCCTGAGTCTCAAATATCTCCCTGCCTGCGAGATCAAGAGATCGTCCAAGAGTCAAGGAGTTCCCTCCCAAGCCTGGCAAAGCCTCAATCTAAATACACGGACTTTCAGAATGTGAGGCATTTTCGCGGGGCTTAGGTCCGAGAGTTCCCCTGAAGAAGAGTCCAGAAGCAGCATCAGAAGCATCCAGAAGAATGGGAAGAAGCGTCCAGAGCCTGGTGGTCACATCGTCCTTCTGGACTGTGAGACCGCGCAATTCCTCCAGGACTGTGTCTCGAGACACTTCTCCAGGAATGCCAGGCGGATGCTTTTCTCGCGGCAGATTTTTGGCATTAGAAACACCTAAGACTGGCCACAACAAAGGCTCTGGGAGGACATGTCAGTTTGCCGGGAGCTGACTGACCTGGCGTCAAGCAGAGGGAGCACTCTGACCTGGCGCCAAGCAGAGGGGCGGCGCCCAGGAGCCCCACTCACCAGCGTTCTAGGGGCCTGACTAACCTCCCGTCAAGCAGGAAGTACCCATGTAATGCGATTTGGAGACAACCGCTGGACTAGAGCCGTTACCGACTGGATCCCAAGGGATATCAAAAAATCACGTGGCCACCCACCTACAAGATGGTCAGACTTCCTTATCAAGATCCTGGAGACGAACGGTTCTGAGGCTCTTCATATTTCTGAAGCAACCAGATGCCATTGGGCTACACTGGCACGTGATAGGGTCCAATGGAAATGTTACTGGTGCCCGCTCGAGCAAATCGATGAATAACGGGATATCAAGCGATCAAGTGATATCCAAATAGTCTTACATAAAGCAGTGGCAACCAGTCTAGTGGGAATGCAAGATGTTCATCTTAGCTACAGAAATGGACCTAAAAACAAATCAAGATACACCCAGAGGTGAAACAAATGGGAATCCTATGAGAATTTGTTGGCTAAGAAATACAAAAGATCCATTTTTCGGACACCCCACCCCATCCCCCTGCAAATTAGTCAGACATAGTCATATACTAGGTTCCTCGCTGACTCTTCTATATTCCAATAAATCATTTTTTCTATTTATGACTATCAGAAACTTTATTGCTCAATATTTTCACTCATGTCAACACTGAAATCATGGACAAAATGCAGACCCATCCCCTGCATCAACAGCTAAGTTCCTCCACAATATACAAATTACCATTTGCTCGTGTAATGAAGCAAAAATGAAGAAACTTGGGGGGCCGGAGCGATAGCCCAGCGGGTAGGGCATTTGCTTTTGCACGCGGCCAGCCGGTGCTGGCCTGGGTTCGATCCCCGGCATCCCATATGGTCCCCCGAGCACCGCCAGGAGTAATTCCTGAGTGCAGAGCCAGGAGTAGCCCCTGAGCATTGCCAGGTGTGACCCAAAAAAGGCAAAAAAAAAAAAAAAAAGAAGAAACTTGAGCAAACAATTTGATCACAATGATGAAATCTGCAAACTGTGAGAAAAGCGACATAATAGAATATCAATGTCTGGGTCACCAGCCAGAGCCCCATGTTCACAGTGCGGATACACATATATCTGATGGACTTTCCTGTCGACCTATTCGAGCCCTCAGTGCATTTTGTTGGTTATTTCAGCTCATCGATA
Source organism: Cryptotis parvus (assembly GCA_021461705.1). Taxonomy (NCBI): domain Eukaryota; kingdom Metazoa; phylum Chordata; class Mammalia; order Eulipotyphla; family Soricidae; genus Cryptotis; species Cryptotis parvus. The sequence goes on along the minus strand of JAJIBD010001471.1, from coordinate 6,960 downwards.
TCACTTTACAAATGACATCAATGTTCAAAAAACTTACTGGTTTCTTTTCCAATGTTCTTCTATTAAACCCTCAGAGCTTCCACAAGGAATGACATTAAAACCATTTCAGGGAAAGAGAACCACCATGATTCATGAAGCGGTTGGAGAACATGCTCCAGAAATACCGCGCTTTCTTACCTAGGCAACAGCACTGCTGTCCTGTCGAACACAAGCACCACGGAAGATGTGCCTGGGTCTTGTAGCATGATACCTGGAGACAAAGACAGACACTTTTCACTAGAACATGGAAACTAAATCTCTGTTACTTTTTAGATCCTATTTAAAACTGTTCCCAAACACATTTACCAGAAATAATATGGTGGGCACAAATAAACATTTAAAAATAAGTGTGCTTATTTAATGTACTAAGTACATTTACTAATCAACATTCTACACAATTTGAACATATGGAAGCACATTTACAATGAAAGTACCTAAGTGAATTATGCTTTTGATGTACCTCAAAGTCTAAGTTATCTGCAATGAAAGTCACACATAAGACAAATATATTTAATTACATGATTAAAAATTGCCCTCCGACGCCCTGATGGATCTATCACATCTTCCAGAAAGGCAATGGAGAAGATTATCCAGGACTTCTACTCAAATCTCTTTGATAGCCACGTCGACCTGCCTAAACAAACAGGATGGATATGTCATTCCCAACGTTCTCCCTTCTGAAATCCGACATGCCATCTCGGTCGGTAAAGAAGGGAACAGCACCAGGCCCAGACAAAGTCAGACCTGAACACCTGAAGAATCTGCCGTCGGTACTCATCAATACACTAGCTCGGCTCTTCACACGCTACCTGTCCGAATGCAAGGTGCCCTCCCCAATGGAAAACCAGCAGGACAGTTCTACTGTTCAAGAAGGGGAGACATTCACGACATCGGCAACTATCGCCCCCATCTGCCTGTTGTCTGTCATCTACAAGCTGTTTACAAGAGTCATCCTGAACAGGATTAGCAGAACACTAGATGAAGGACAACCATGCGAGCAAGCAGGCTTCCGGAAAGGATTCAGCACAATCGACCATATCCACACGGTAACCAAGCTCATCGAGGTTTGTAGGGAGTACAAGATGCCGCTCTGTCTCACGTTCATTGATTTACAGAAAGCCTTTGATTCTGTGGAGACTGAAGCAGTCATCGAAGCCCTAGCCAAACAGGGCGTTCAAACCCAATACATGAAGATCCTTCATGAGCTGTATTACGGATTCACCACCAGGATCTCACCATTCTACAAAGAAGTGATCATTAATGTGAAAAGAGGGGTTCCACAGGGTGATACCATTTCACCAAAACTCTTCAGCGCCACCCTCAAGAACATCATGCAACAATTAGAATGGGAAGGAATGGGAGTGAAGATAGATGGTCGGCAACTACACCACCTCCGCTTTGCTGATGACATTGTTCTAATAACACCAAACATTAGCCAAGCGGCACAAATGCTGGCTGACTTCGACCAAGAATGTAGAAAGATAGGTCTACAGCTGAATCTAAAGAAAACAATGTTTATGAAGAATGAACTAGTTCCAGAGGCCCCATTCACTCTCAATGGAACAAACATCTCTGAATGCAGCAGTTATGTGTACCTAGGTCGAGAAATCAACATGATGAACGACCTAAAACCTGAGCTGTGCAGGAGGAAGAGAGCGGCATGGAATGCCTTCAAAGGCATCAAAGAAATAGCTAAAAGGACAAAGAACCTCCGGCTCCGGGCACATCTCTTTGATTCCACCGTTCTCCCTGCATTAACATACGCCTGAGAGATCTGGGCCCTACGAAAGCAGGATGAGAATGCTATTCGGGTCTCCCAGAGAGGAATCGAAAGAGCTATGCTTGGAATATCACGCCTCACTCAAGTGAGAGAAGGAATCCGGAGTTCTGACCTCCGTCGCTATTCCAGAATCAGGGACACTGTCTCGCTTTGCCAAGGCATCGAAAATCAGATGGGCTGGACATGTAATGCGATTTGGAGACAACCACTGGACTAGAGCCATTACCGACTGGATCCCATGGGATGTCAAAAGATCACGTGGCCGCCCACCTACAAGATGGTCAGACTTCCTTGTCAAGACCCTGAAGGAACGGTTTGAGGCTCTTCATATTCCTGAATCAACCAGATGCCATTGGGCTACATTGGCAAGTGATAGGGTCCAATGGAAATGTTACTGGTGCCCGCTCTAGCAAATTGATGAATAACGGGATTCAAGTGATCAAGTGATTAAAAATTGCCATGGATCAAAGTATTTATTTACACAGATAAAAAAAAGTCACAGCGGGCCAAAGATTGTTTTGATTCACACTTTTACCAAGTCATTTTTTTATGTTTGTATGCTAATCAAAAAGAAAACCTAAAAGCTGTTGGGAGTCATCTCTAACTAACTTGGAACTGTACTATGAAGTTAAGAGTTTAGTTTAGTTTTATTTAATATAAATTAATTTAACTTGCTAAAATTTACTATGTAGTATACTTTAATGTAACTTAAAATAATTTAAGCTATGTTTAATAGTTATTTATGGTTATATCTGCTGTATATAAAATAACTTGACAAGGAAATGCAATGTATAAAAGGCAGATTACCTAAATCTCCCCTTGACTCAGGTAGGAGGAGGATAGAGGATAAAAATTGAAGAGGAGGGGGGGGAGTGATAGCCCAGCGGGTAGGGCGTTTGCCTTTCACGGTTCAATCCCGGCATCCCATATGGTCCCCCGAGGACCGCCAGGAGTAATTCCTGAGCACAGAGCCAGGAGAAACCCCTGAGCATTGCCAAGTGTGACCCAAAAAGCAAAAAAAAAAAAAATTGAAGAGGTACAGAAGCAGAAGGGATTGCTGAGCACAGGGGCCTAGGCCTCAGATATGCCAGTGATATAGGGATGAGCAGCTACTTAAGCAAATAACAAAGTCAACGACACCGAAATATGAAATCCAAACAACCACGAGCAGTTCTAAAATGAGCCTTCCAAGCAGGCAGGCCTGGGATGGGAAGGAACCCCGCACACTATGGTGGGATGGGTGATTGGTCTGGCATGTCCAAAACTGACCTATGAATAACCTTAGGAGTGACAGTGCTGGCACAATATTGTTTTATGACCAGTGCTTGCCATGGTGGCGGGCCCTGGGGAGAGGAAGCAGGTTGAGCACAGACACATGCGAGTTAAAAGTGTGGTGCTGGAACATGTATGCAGAAACCCTCTCATTCACTGCACTGGACATCACAGCTCCTCAACTGTAAACATACTTTAACAGAGAGTTAAATTTGTTAAGCTTCTATCTATAAGGTCAAGATGGATTTTGACGAATTCTATTATTCAGTCTACAAAGAAGTTTACCTCTTGGAATATCTTGGTATTATTTACAGTCTAGCCATAGAGTTCACTCCAGTTCTCAAGTTTAATATCTTCCAGATTCTGTTCACCCATCTTCTCTGTCTCAAGCTTTCACCACCTGCCTTTTTTTTGAGGGGGAGCTGGCTGGATTCTGACCTAAGTCTCCTATTTCACCAAGATCACAAACAACTGTCCTCATACTTTTAAAATGGTAGATGTACTTGCCTTGTATGTAGCTCAACTGAATTCAATCCTCAACCTCTCTATGGTCTCCAAATCACTGCTGCGCTTCCTGAGTGTAGAGCCAAAAATAACTCCTAAGCATAGGTAGGTGGGTGTCACCTAAAAGAACAAAAGTTGCAGATGTAGATGTGTATCCCTGAATCTCTATGCAAATATCCTCAGCAAAATCTTAATGGAGTCAAATCCAATATCATAGACATTATATAGGATTATACATTATTGATCAAATGGATTCATTCTGTGGATAAGATATGGTTTGGCCTCAGACATGGCTGGGGAAGCTGGAACTCGGCTCCCCCCTGGCCCAGTTGACTATGGGGCCCCAAGGAGGACAGATGGGTTTTGGGAGTGGGCCCATCACCTCTGGGGGTCCCGGAAGCAGCCGGATGAGACTCGCCTGCCACATTAGATGTCATTTTCACTGTCCAGACACTGCAGCATATCAGAGCCTGTCTGGGAGGGACGCTGACCTAAAGTCCATATTAACAGAGCAAAATGAGTTCGAAGCCCAGGTAGGCAGCTTCTGGAGGCGGGAATCACCGGGAATTCATCAGATGGAGCTGGGGGTCGGCCCTTCCCCTCTCCATTCTGTCTGAGCCCGGTAGCCCTGCCCAGGAGCTGCCCTGGGGCCACTAGCCATAGCATGCAGAGCCTCAAACGCGGCTGGGGAAGCTGGAACTCGGCTCTCCCCTGGCCCAGCTGACTATGGGGCCCCCAGGAGGACAGATGGGTTTTGGGAGTGGGCCCATCACCTCTGGGGGTCCGGGAAGCAGCCGGATGAGACTCACCCGCCACATTAACCGCCATTTTCGCTGTCTGGGCGCTGACCATGAGGCCCCTAAGTCTTGCAGTCATGTGGTCCACCAAACTAGTGGAAACAGTTGTCCTTTATGTACTGCATTTTACGACGTGTAGGAAGGGTAGGTGGGAAGGAGATAGGAGGAGAGAAAAGATATATAAAACCCGCCAAGTAGTTGGGGTGCGGGAGGGGGAGGGAGGTGGGGACATTGGTAATGGGAGATGGGTTCGGGTGGAGGGATGGGTGTTGGAACACTGTAGAACCAAGACTCGAGCATGAGCATCTTGCAGTTGTATGTCTAAAAGTGGTGTAATAAAATTATGAAAAAAAAATATATGGTTCACTTGTCACTTGTCTTCCTGTTGTTCATCAATTTGCTCGAACAGGCACCAGTAACATCTCCATACGTCCTGTCACATGCTAGTGTAGCCCAAGGGCATCTGCTCGCTCCAGGAACACGAAGAGCCTCAAATTATTCATTCAGGTCATGGGAATGAGGTCTATAATTATTACCGGTTTTTGGCATATCAAATACAACACGGGTAGCTTGCCAGGCTCTGTCGTGCAGGTGGGATACTATTTACTGACAAACAGCACCGTGCACAATGGGGAGAGATGGGCTTTTCTCTTGGGTGGAGCTCTGACTAGCTATGGAGTCCGGATGTTGAAAATGGCGGCTCTCATGGTGCAGGAGTTCCTCTGGTTTCTTGTGAGGCTCTTTAGGGATGGTGGCCAGGGCTAGGACTGCCTTCCCTCCCGGATGCCTCATGATCAGCTGAGCACAGGGAGAGCCGGTAGCAGCTCTGCCACGCGTATCTGCATCTCTGGATCAAGCATACCCGGGCTTCAAATAGGCTTCGCTGTAGGGGTGGCATTCTGAGAAGTAGGGCTCGAGATCGGCTTTTCTCTCGGGTGGAGTTCTGGTGAGCTGTCTGGTGAGGAGTCTGGTTGTGGAAAATGGTGGCCCTCATGAGGAGGGGGTTCCTCTGAGTTCTTCCGAGGCTCTACTGGGATGGCAGCCAGGGCTAGACCTGCTTTCCCTCCCTGGACGTCTCGTGATCAGGCGAGCATAGGGAAGGCCAGCAGCAGCTCTGCCCCTGTGTCTGTCTGGATTAAAAAAGTTAAAAAAAGGATAAAAAAAAATGGTTCAATATCACTTAATCAACTACACATAACAATAAAAGGAGAGATCCAAATCATATGACCATATGAATAGATATTGGGAAAGCTTTCAACAAATTTAACATCTGTTCATGATAAGCACCTTCAACAACATTGGGATAGGGGGCCAGAGAATAGCACAGCAGGTAGGGTGTTTTCCTTGCAAGCTGCTGACCCAAGTTCGATCCCTTGGGATCCCATATGGTCCTCCAAGCACTGCCAGGAGTGATTCCTGAGTGCAGAGCCAGGAGTAACTTCTGAGCATTGCTGGGTATTTTTGGATGACAGATTTAGCTAATCTGGGAGCTTTGGTGTTTTGCCCACTCACAGCTTAATCTATCTAAGACAAAGTTCATTCTAATGAGACCTCTCTTGTATGGAAACACTTGTAGAGTGTTGGAGGAGGACAGGTTTAGCTCGGGGAGTTTTGTTTTTTTGTCCACTCCCAGCTTAATCTATTTAAGCCAAGGTTCATTCTAATGAGACCTCTCTTCTATCTATGTAAACACTGCTAGAGGGTGTGGCAGTTATAAAAGTCACCTTGACTGAATAACTTCTTATACATCTACTAAGACTTCTATGTTTTCTAGATTGGGCACAGCTCCACTGCACCCAGCATGGGACAGTTAGAATTTACCAGGAGACTACCATCCTGGCTACGTTGAGACTATAGGAAGACTATAGGAAGGATCTTACTAGTTTGCTCTAAGCAGGCGAGTGTGACCCTTTCAGTACACGAGAACAAGATACTCAGAATCACCCTGGTGCAGATAATAATAAGAAGGACCTTGTGGATACCATCTAGATTACATGAAGCTCATGAAGTTAAGATGTATTACTTTATATCAGCCTCTCTCTCTCCAGTGTTTTACATAAGAGATAATCTCGGGATTAGTCCTTGGCATAACCTTTGTTTATACCTGCAATAGGGTGTGGCACTGCTCTTCTACACTCTGCTTAGGGTTCTTTGTAGACATGACCCTCCCTGACACAAATCAGATTACTTTGGTGTATATAAGGGGACTGACTTGAGGCCCCTTCACCTTTTGACTTTGGGCCTTTTCGCTTTGGCTTTTGGCTCCTGCGGCTTTTGTGGCTTTTGCTTTTGCCTTTGGCCTTTTGCTCCTTCTTCTGGGTAGGACTCAGCTCGGGTGAGATCCTCTCTCTTTGGTGGGAGACTTAGACTCTTTTGTATGGTCTAAGTTCGGACCAGAGCTAGAGTTTGTTCATTATATTGGATTGCTGTGGAAGAGCTTTTGTACTATTAAAAGCCTTTTTGGAACTGCACCGACCTCGTGAGTTTTCATCTGTTCCCCTGGCGTCCTCGGAGGTAGAAACTGTCCTGACACTGTCGGGGACCCCGCGGCATTCCCGACACTAGAGG